>CM042092.1:20007717-20180217 GCA_023512835.1 Taxillus chinensis | reverse complement strand
CAAACTCTCACAAATGAAAAGCCCACCTACAATGGATAAGAAGGTGATCATTTTGCTCCCCACGGCCTTGAATAGCAGACAATTGACGACCAATGGCAAATTCCTACATTGGAGTTGATCCAAGGTAAGAACCTTTCCTAGGCAGCCTCTCACACAAAGAAACTAAGCCAGATAAGAACCTTGGCCCTCCAAATACCTTGCCAACAGCCTTCATTATTGTGATCTAGGGTGCGCTATCCAGTTTAAACTTGAAAAAACATTTAATCAAGAACACCTTATTTTTGGTCCTTTTCCAAATCAAGTCTTGTTGCCCTTGAACTATATTGAGCTCGTATAACATCTCAAGAAAAGCCAAAAAAAAGTCACAAATTCCCAATCTTACATGTTTGTTACATGTTTTTATTTTTGTGTTTTAGTTTCATGATTTGAATTTGTATTATAATCGAAATATAAATGCTAAATTTTAAAAACAAATTCTATCAGGGAGAAAAGAGAATATGTTTTTAAAAAAGCTGTTTTTTGTTAAGCAAAGTCCCATCAAAAATTTAAAAAGAACAAAATTAAAATAAATAAATTAACTAAATTCAACAAAAATTTGAGTTTGAATTTAAAAAAAAATAACTTTAACATATTTTCAAAAACAACTACTTTTTTAAAAAATTAAGATTTGAATAAAGTAGTACTTTACTCAGAAAATATATGTATCAAACACAATTTATCTGTATTAAAAGTAAAATCACATCTTGAAACACTTGAACCAAACAGGATCTAGATGTCCTAGGCCCCTCCATCTTGAAACTCTTCAATTGGCGCTCCTTTTAAACAGGCCAACTCATACACCATTAGAAATGTAACCCGCAGTGGCCGATCTCTGCACCACAAGTTCTCCCAGAAAGAGATGGAATTTCCTCACCCAGGTTCCACTCAACCATCCCAAAGAAGGTCTCCCACCCTTAATCTAAGACCTTCCATAAGCCAATCCCACCTAGTCTCCAAGAATTATTTCTATTATTATTAGCTTCTTTTTAAATTTTAGATATTAACAACCAAGACTCCACCAACATCCATAAAATATAAAAGGTTACAAAAATACTAACTTTTAACTCCCATGGTTAACAAAAATACATGGCATTGGTTTACACCAAATGCCAGAGAATCATGTATGCCATGCATGTGCAAGATTTTAAGTCAATAATACATTTGAATGAATGATTGACTCATGCATTTGAATGATTGCCTCATAAAATCATCTATGCCATAGAATGTTCTCGATGAGTTCAGAAAAGGAAACACCAGTTGAAGAACTTATGCTGATTTTTTTGTTGTCAAACTATATGATAACTCTGCATTTAACAGTGGCAATGTAGACAACCATTAAATACACCTCAAAAAAGTCAAAGGACCAATAATTAATGCTTCTTTTAAAACTTTATTAATAAGAATTTGTAGAACATGAATTTCAAACAAAATGAGGCCAGTCATAAAGAACACACCTCAGCACATTTCTTTGGAAGCACTAAGCGCCCTATTTTCCCAGCATCACTAGCACTTAACATTTTTTCAAACAAAGGGGTAATCACTGAGTTTGAACTTAAATGTAGTTAAGGTCATAAGATGCTAATTATAAGCAGAAAGCGTAGACAAGCCTTATAAGTTTTCTACATCCTAAGACAGATGATTTTCTAGGATTTGATTTTGATTGAACATTAAAAATTCAAAGAATACCTGACTAAAACCCAATATATAGAACATCAAATATAGAAAGGTCATCACATTTAAAACTACAGCAAAGGATACACTCCATAGATTTTCTGGAGCTCTTGATCAGTCGACTTGGGCCAATATCGTGTAAGTAAGTGATTTCGTCCTCGAGACTTTCCATTGCGTGCCTGCCTATCATTGGATGATTCAACTCCATTGTTTAAAATACCCTGGATTTGCTTTCCCTGAGGAAGTGAAGTAGGTTGCTTTTGTGAAGGAGTACCCGATCCATTGATTTGACCACTTGTACCATTTGTTGATATAGAAGGTACAGCCAAAACATTATGTGGATTAGACGAATTAATTTTCGAGAAGGATGGCAGTTGAGGATTGTTTGAATGATAATTAGGTTGCTCCTTGTAGTTTATTCCTGCAAGTCAAAAAGTGTCAAATGCATCCAGTTGTGCCAGGAATTTTATTTTTTCCCAACATTAATTGAGAAACATGGGAAGGCTTAACATTTGTTTCCCGATGAGAAGTAAGTCAACCATAAAAATTAACAAAATACCAGCATTTCCATTTTTAGGTGTTTCTGATGCACCAAGCTTCAAGTTTCCATTCATTAATCTTTCATATGAATCATCCATTTTCTTCTTTTCCAGTGAAGCACTTAATTTCTCGCCAACCATACATCTTTCAGCACCACCTGGTATCTCAACATCATAGGGAATCCTAGGGAGCGATTCAGACTGAGGAGCAGAAGCACTAAATAAATTGGGAGGTTGCTGCCAGGGTCCAATTGGACCTGATCCACCAATTGGACTCCAGTTTCTGACAGAAAGGTCTTTAGGTCTTTCAGGCAAAGGGACAGGCAAAAACATTGACGCTGGCCGCCACACTGTACTTTGTATCTGTAATATAGGAGATCAAAAATAAAAAAATTAAGATCCATTCTTTGGGGAAAATAAAGGGGAGCATGCAACAAAAGTAACCATCAACAAAAGAACAGTAACTACTCATTTTCTAAAGAAATTTAGAAAACAACTCGTGGGAAAACATAAATAGCGTTCATATCACAAACCAAAAGTTCCATCGCTTCATCTATATAGTGCTTGAAATCAATAAAGTCTCCACAAATTCACAAGTACATAAACATGGGACGCTCATCCATTAGCTAGATCAATTCCTAACACAGACTCAAATTAACAGGCTGGTGATTTTGAAAAAAGGAAGGAACATTTATCATCTGTTGATTTCAACTTACCATGCTTTTCCTCGCACACGATATGCACTCAATTCCTCCAGCATCCAACAAGACAAATCCATGAGCAGAAACTATACAACCACAGTGAACACGCTGCCAAAGATATTTTTCCATCAGAAAAGAAACTTAACAATGTTCTGGAAATATCAAAAATAGGATCTTAAAGTACCAAGTCATCGAATCAGTATAGGGGGGAAATGCATCCATTTGATACAAGGCATTTATCTTGCATTTATATTCATTTTAAGGTACTGTTAGAATACTTCTAGCCATTAGAGCAACCATATCTAGCTCAGTTAATACTCGATTAGTTTAGCAAAAAAAAAAATTATCTTTATCTATTTCAGTTACTTACCTTTTTAAAGCACATAAATTCGACTCAGCACTTTAACTTTATACTTATGATATTATTTTATTATCATTTAAATATTAATATGATCCCATTCGTTTAATGTATTCATTTAAAACACACACATCCAATATTTTTATTTGTCAAATGCTAAAGTCAGTAATTAAATGTAGTTAGTGCTATTTACACTCAACAATTTGTAGAGACCTTTATTGAGTCAAATATAAGAAATATTTTAATATTTGACTCAACAATTTGTCCAAAAGGTTTAATTGCAAAGCCAAACGTAAATGCTCTTACAATAAGAGCATAAATGAAACACAAATAACCCAAATTTAAATCCAAAACCCAAACTAAACCACCCCCAAAAGAACAATTTAATATTAATATGTTGCCTCATTATTCTTTTCAATTAATAACACTAAAAATGAAATATTTGATTATCCAAAGGAGTGATAACCTGATTCAATGAACATTATGAACTAGCTATGGACTAGTAGCTTTAGCTCTTGAGCTATGTAGTGTCAGGCTATCAACTATGTGAGTTGTTGTTGTCACCTTTAGTACCTGGATTATGGGGAGTTGATGCAATATTTTTAAATATTCATTTTCAAACTTTGAATCTCATATTAATCAACTATTGTTTAAGTTTAACCTCAAGAATTAGTTTTGGCTATAACATTTTTAGTTTTCATTATTATAGAATGTTTATAGTCTAAACACGTTTTTGTTGACAATTTTAAGACTTTAAAGCTTGAAATTTATATTATTACAAAGACATTTTTACTCGAATAATGTGCTTTGTTTGAATAGATTATAAATTGCTTTTGTATCTTTTTACACTCTTAAATGTTTATAGGAAGGAAGAACCCAAAAATAACTGAAGCCGATCCAAAACCAGACAATGCCTGACTAGGACATAACCGATGTTTTGGGTTTCAGATTACGTATTAATTGACCCACGATGAACCATTTACACAATTAATTCACAACATCTCTCACCTTTCCACAGGATTCACAACATCTCCAACCAGCAGCAGTCAAATGGAAACTCTCGCAGAATCTACCCTCCTCAAAAGCAAAGCTGATTTACAAAGAACCAGAGTCAGCGACTTAATATGAGAGAGAGAGAGAGAGAGAGAGAGAGAACACAACATATAGAATCCCATAAGTATTAACAACTAGCAAAAACACGTCATAAACTGGAGCAACAGTGGCTAATAGAATGCTTAAGAAATCGTTCAGAACAGTGGCTTTTTTTAAAACTTCACAAAGAAATCGTTCCAGTTCTTTTTTTTTTTAAGTTAAGAATAGTGTCTTTCTGAAGTTAATCCACGATTCTGATTTTACTGATCAAAACATCCAGGCGCAGGAACTAAGGTGAATCTTTGGAAATAAGCGCAAAGGCATAACTTTACATGTTCATGACAGAATTGGATAAAAATAAATGCATAAACCAAGTCAATCAACAAAATCAATTAAGTCATAAACTGGAGCTGTACGGAACTAGATATGAGAGAGGGACGCATAAAACACAATATATTGCATCTCATAGGCATTTTGGACCCAAAAAAAAAAAACCACCTATAAAAGGCTAATGGTATGGTCGGAACTGAATAAAGAATACACTCTAAAGGGAAGAAGAAAAAAAAACTATGCAACGATACAAATGGAAGTGCATCAGCAGCAACGGGTTTCTACTCGAGGCACAGCTTTCTTTCTTTTTTCATTTTCAGACAACTACAGTTATCCTCCACCGAAGGTGGCCTCCTCGAGGTCCAAGGTCCAAAGGAGACGCAGCTGTTGTACTGCATTAACTACAAGACGTCCGTGAGTCCATTTTTAGTGATCGCAAATTACTATGACCACGTGCAACAAAACCAATGTGAATCACTGGAAATAAGCACAAGAGCATAACCGCGTAAGTTCATAACAGAGTTGGCTACAAAATACTCTGTGCAAACCAAAAGAAGCCAATCAAAAAAGTCTCGGAAACCAAAATAATCAACCAATCCAAAGAAATCAACAAGCAATAATACTAAAAACTCGTATAATCGAACACCCCCCCCCCCCCCCCCCCCCAATAAGCCCAACTGCACAAAGTCTTGAACCACTGACCCAGCAAAACAAAACAAAACAAAAAAACTGAAAAAATTGGTCTTACCCACACCGATCACAGAGCTCAGCGTACTCCCCCGACCGCAGCCGCCACCCCCTCCTCGGACGCTCCGATTTAACCCCCGTACACTCGGAATTAAAGCAAATCATGGACGAGGACGAAGACAACGACATCGAAGCTCGCTCGCTCGCTCGCAATCACAACTCACAGCGAAATGGACTGACGCTGAGGCAAGCCGACCGACATGAACCCTAGTGAAAACAATATTCCAGCAACAACGTAAGCGCTCTTACTCTTAGGCGAAGTCATGGTTTGCTTGTGCGTGCCCTGAGCCCCGGAAGCAAAAATATTTAAGGAGAGAGAGAGAGAGAGAGAGAGAGAGAGAGAGAGAGAGAGAATGTAACGTAGACTCGCGCGCCGAGTCGTGTCTCGCTTTTGTCGTCCCCTTTTCGTTTTCTCTCTCTCCAGAGCGGCAACGTGGTCTACAACCTTCGTCGCTGTCCCTGGGGTAAATCGTCATTTCGCTAATGTAAACTGAACTGCGCGTACTCGCGCCGGGCGGTTCATGCGCAGTACGTTAACACGACTTGTGTCGCATATGAGATGGGATATGGTACAGCTGGACGCTACGAGGTCTTGTCACTTGTCAGGTAATGACCGGACACGAGTACAAGGAAATAATAATAATAATAAATTAATAATGGCCAGACATGTTGGCTTGGCGTACATGGGTAGACAGGGTAGTTACCAACTAACCGCCAGACCAAGTAGGTCACAAGTATATATATTTTTTTAACTGCTAGATATAATTATTTGTGCGTGTGCTAAGTTAACGCACTATTCTCGATTAAGAACCCCTTATAATTATTTAATAAATAAATATTAGTAATTTTTAAAAATTGAAAATTAAATTATTATTTGTTACTGAAATTATTATGCTCATTTATTATTATTTAAATTATTATAAAAGTTTTAATTTTTTAAATTATTAAATTTAAATATAGCATAGAAATATTATTTGACTTGATTATAAATACGTAGGTTAAGCAGCAGCTCGTCGTTAACTTTCTTAATTCTCCACCGACTAATCTCTAGGCCGGCTGTAGCAGTTGCTAAAGAGTGTATCGTGTCTTGTAGGAGATTTTGAATCTCGATTTCTACTGTCCATGAAAAAAAAAATCCCAAAACCCCATCCCACCCCCCACCGCCCACGGAGGGTTTTTAAATCAACCTATATCGCTAGATTTGGATAAATTTTAGGCATTGAGTCTGATTACGGTATGGTCATCTCTAAGACGAATCGTGATGTCAAACTTAAATCTTAGAAAAAGCTAAAAAAGTGATTATGATACATGTTATATATGTAATTATTTATTTCAATTTATATATTTATCTATATTGAGGAAAAGGCGTTTTTATTTCAAGATGTTATTTTTAAGGTGGCTTAAAGTTTATATATGCAAGTATCATTCATTGCTTTAATTATTTACATATTCGTTACTTTAGGTGGATTTTAACAATATGCATCGTAATTAATAATGTGTCAACGTAGTGGAAGTTCAACATTAAAAGATTTGTAGTTCTTATTAGCATAGTAGAAGTTTAAGCATTATTTAAAACATACTTTTTGCATCTGAATTTTTTTTCGTTAGTTCTTATATTATGCATTGAATTGCTTGCATTGGCAGATTGTTGAGATAAAAGAGAGCTACAATCTGCTCAAAAACACCAAAAAAGTACCATACCTAACATAGATCTGTCCCTGTTCTTGAAGTTTCGTTGGTAAGTGAAGTTGAATACATTGATTTTGTAGTTAAGATTGATTTTATATTTGTTTATACAACAAGGGCTTTAGAAACATATTGAATTCCGTGATATTATATCAGGTTGGTTACATAAACGCTGGAAAGAGCACACTTCTAAATCAATTCCGGGGCTAGTGTACTTCTTGAGGATTGCTTATTTGCTACACTTGATCCAACTACTAGTAGGGTACAAGCCTAAATTCCCAATGAAATCTTCATCTTCGCTGGGTTTAATTCATTAAACCGAATCGATGATTGTTTTAATACTACTATATAGTAAGAAAAGCATGTGCTTTATATCTTGCCTATTATTTCGTAGTGTCACATGGTAGCTTGGTTTGATTTTTTGTTTATGTATTGGTCTTTCTCTTTAAGTATCATGATTTTTTGTTCATGTATTGAAAATGTTTAATGTTCTATTATGCTACATGAGTTGAGAGTTTGACTTTATTAGTTCAAACTATGCATATAAAACATTGTGCATGTTTTCAACTAGTTTGCTACTTTACTATGTTTCATTACGGATTTAAAACTTGCTCATATTTTGATATGAATGAAACTTGTTTTTCAATTTTCATGCTTTATATGCTGCCTATTATTATGTAGTGTCACATGGTGGCTTGATTTGATTTTTTGTTCCTGTATTGGTCTTTCTCTTTTAAGTATCATGATTTTTTGTTCATGTATTAGCTTCTAATGCTGTTTTTTATTGTCTAATGTTGCTTGTAATTTTTTAATTGTGTAATGATGTTTTTATTTTTTTGTTGAATGCTGTTTTTTTTGTCCAATGCTATTTGAAAAATTTTAATTGTGCTTTATATCTTTGCCTATTATTTTGTAGTGTTACATGGTGGCTTGATTTGATTTTTTGTTCATGTATTGGTCTTTCTCTTTAAGTATCATGATTTTTTGTTCATGTATGATTTTCTAATGCTGTTTTTTATTGTCTAATGATGGTTGTAATTTTTTAATTGTGTAATGATGTTTGTATTTTTTTTTTGTTGTTTGTATTTTTTTGTCTAATGTTGTTTGGAAATTTTTAATTGTCTAATGTTTGTAATTTTATTTTTGCCTAATGTTGTGTATTTTTTTGTCCAATGTTGTTTGTAATTTTTTAATTATCTAGTGTTTGTAAAAAAATTTTGTGGTTTAATGTTTGTATTATTTTATCTATATGAAATTGCCATTATCGAACAAATTTTAAATTAGTAATTCAGATTATTTTACAATTAACGGTGATGGAGAATGAAAGCCAATCTAATGAAGTGGAAGGGTTGGAAGTCCAATTAGATAATCTTGTTTTTTATAAACCCTACACTAGATCGGCCTATTGACAATGCCCCTGCAGTTGTTGGTGAGGCCGGGAATGGGTGTTTGAGTAGTGCTACGAGTGAAAATCCACCATATGTAAAGAGAGAAAGGAAAAAGACTTGACGAGTTTGGAATGATTTTGATCCGATTCTTTGTATGCGGAGTTAAAAAATCACAATGCCGTTGGTGTCACAATATGTTTGTAGTTGGAAATTCTAGTACCACCTCAACCCTAAAAAGGCATTTGACTACATGTACTAAATATATACGGCATAATGGTAATAAAAAACAAGAAGATCTTGTCATTTGAACCTACCATGGAACATGATGGTGTGGAAAGTTTGATAGGTTTTACCTACAAAGAGAGTAAAGTTAGGGAAATGGCTTCTCATATGGTGTTATTCCATGAGTATCCATTTAATATGATGGAGCATGAGCTTTTTAATAAGTTCATGAGGGTTTGCACACCTCATTGGAAAAAAATCAGTCGTCTTAATCGTTAAAAATGATCGCTTCAAGACTTACCAAACCGAAAAAAGGAAGCTGAAAGTACTTTTAAAATTGGTTGACAAGGTGAACATTACCACCGATATGTGGACCTCTTCTCAAAGAGTGTCATATATGGTAGTGACTTGCCACTTTGTGGATTCCGCTGGTGCCTTGAGAAAGAGTTTTTAAATTTTTTGCAATGTACCTCCTCCACATTGTGGTGGTGTGATTCTTGATGCATTAAGGGCTTGTTTTTGTGATTGGGAAATTGAGAGTAAAATTCATACAATTACGAGTGGATAATGCAATGACTAATGATTCCGCAATTGCAAATTTAAAAGATGACTTTGAGTTGAAATATATTTTGCCGATTCGGGGTAAGCTGTTTCATGTTAGGTGCTGTGCACATATTACAAACTTGTGTGTGCAAGCTGGCCTTTCACAAATTAAGGACATTATAGATGCTGTTCGGCTGGGCATAAAATTTATAGTGGCTTCTGAAAGTAGGCTGATTGTTTTTACCGATATAGCAAAGAGATTGGATATACGCCGTAAAAAAGCGATTTTAGATGTCCCTACACGTTGGAACAGCACTTATATGATGTTGGACACAGCAATTCGGTTCAAAGAAGTGTTCCCTAGGTACCAAAGAGTTGAGAAAAGGATTTCAAGTGGGTTGTTAGTCCAGAACAGGTGGGGAATGGTGGAAAATGTAACCCAAATTTTGTCGGTTTTCAATGATGTAACTAATGTTGTTTCCGGTAGTGATTACCCCACTGCAAATCTGTATTTACCTGAGGTATGGAGGATGAAAGAAATTTTGATGATTAAGTGTGAGGATAGAAATGAGTACATAAGGTCAATGGCAACCAAGATGAGTGAAAAGTTTGAAAAGTATTGGGGTCAAAGTAATTTATTGATGTCCATGTGCTTTGTCTTGGATCCCGGATATAAGATGAAGCTAATAAATCTTCGTTTTCCTATCATTTACCCTTCGAAAAATGTGATTATTATATTGAGGATGTCTTTGGAAGTTTTGAAACGATTATTTGAGTCATATGTTTCGCCCATAAGGCTTCTATATCGCAAGAAACCGCTCAAATAAATTGCTTTGCTTCCTCAAGTGCCACTGGGAGATGTAGTTTCCAAAATTTCTCAAGGTCGATCAAGATTTTTTGAACACATTAGAAGTAGTGACATCATTCGACCCATAAAATCAGATTTGGATATTTATCTTGAAGAGGATGTTTATATTTCGAAAAGAATGATAATGGAATAACTATGGATGCTGATTTTGATGCTTTGGAATGGTGGAAATCCAATGCTTTGAAGTACCGTATTTTATCTAAAATGGCAAAGGATATTTTGGTCGTTCCCATAAGTACGATGGCTTGGAAGCTACTTTCAGTCTTTGGTGGTAGGGTGATTGAACCTCATAGAGCATCATTAAAAACTGAAACTGTTCAAATGCTTTTATGTGGTTCGGATTGGGTGGGATCACTTCATGGCCTCAAGAGAAAATCTGTAATAAAAGTAAGTTTTCATTTAAATTTATGTGTTTTCATTATTTGTTTATTTTTATTTCATTTTATTAATGAATGAATTACTTGTTTATTTTGTGTAGAAACTTATTGAAGTGGATTTACCGACAAGTACAACAACTTGAGACTTCAAGGTGCTTTTCTTTATATTTGTGTAATTTCGGTATTTTTTGTTGTTGAAGACTTCAAATATTTCGTAATTTTATTATTGGAATTTTTTTGTTGAAGACTTCAAGTTTTTTTTTTTTTAAATCCGTAATTCCAGTACTTATGAGAGACATCCTGGTCCGCTTGTCGGGGCAGGGGTTGATTTCTTGGTTTTGGAAGCCTCTTTGGCCCGGTTATCTTTGTTCATTTCCATTTGTGTTGGTTATTTTTTCCCTAGTACGCCTTTGCTGTATTTTTTTCTTGGTATTTATTTGCAGGCGATTTATATACTACTGCAACATCATTTGTTTTGTTTTTTTTACACAAAGGCATTGATTGATGGTATCATAAAGAGGATCTCAAGGCATTCCAATGCAATTGTTGTCATTAGAGGACAAGTATGATTACATATTATCTTGGCAATATATTATTTCAGAGTTTTTTCTCCCGTTATGCCTTCGTTGTAATATTTTTTGTTATGGATTTTCTCTCCGTTCTATTATGGGTTTTTATCCCTTTGTTTCGGATTTATTTTATATTGCTGCTTACATTTTCGTTGCTTCTCGTTTTTTTATGCCTTTGTTTTTTTTTTTGTTCGGGTTTTCTTTGCGAGTTCGGCCGGTTCTCAAGTGCCACCGCATCTTTTGTTCTGTTCTAGTTTTTTTCCCCATTAAACAATCAGCTATGTATTTTCATCATGGAGCAATGGACCGTGCAAAAGGATGAATATGAGGAGGTATGTTTCCTTTTACCATTCTTAAGGCTTATGTTAGAAACAAGGGATTCTATATAGCTAACCACCCCTGGTTTTCTTGAGGAAATTCTATGCTAATACACATTTGTTCTTATAAATAATAAGAGTTGTTAAGTCACTTAAAAATATTGTTCAATGATGAAATGAGAAGTTGTTCTACTTGCTGGTTTTTAAATTGAAATTCTTTGTTTACTTTTCTGGGTATTTCATTTATATGATTGTTGCTTGTTTGTGAACTTATTTTTACTTCATTTATCTTCCTTTTTGTAATTAACCTAGCTTTGTGGCTGTCATTTTATCTTTTATGATTTACCAAGTTCTGAATTTTTTTGTGTTTGGAGTTCACTAGAAATGTACTTGTATAACAATTTGAGGCTAATGAACTTTACCCTAGGTTTAACCAATACATGTAGTTTCAAGGGTATGAGAATCTCTAGTTTGTTGAACTAAATGCCATGTAAATAAATAGACTATACTTATGCGTGTATGTTTCTTCCCTATCCTTTTTATTGGTTACGACGGTTCCTCCATCTGGTCTCCAATGCATTGCTTTTTATTTTCTTTTTCGGATCACCACGCTTACATCGGTTTAGGAGTCCCAGAAGGAGATAGATATTAGAGAGATGAACTTATTTTATTGTATGGTTCCTAGATTTTTGTTGAGGGATTTGATGCTATGTTTTATATGTACACCGACTTTGGATTATGTTGTTATTCTAACAGCTTGTATTTTACAAGGAAATTTAAATTTCAAATTATCGAGAGATTTCAAACAGCGCCCGGATTATGTTTGGATTATGTTTGTTATTCTCTTTGTGTTTCTTTCGGGTTTTATTTGTACAATTGTACTTGAAAAAGTCTATGGGCAGAAGAAATCAAATCGCTCCATCTCATCTCTACATTACCTTCAAAACGTGTATGCTGTAAATTAACATAACTTGACGAGTTGGAGGTAATTCTATATTTTTTTCTTGACAACAATTAACTCCATTGCTGGTTAATGTTTTGTTGTATTGATTGTTGCAGGTGAGATTATAAGAACACACTTTGCCAGCCTAATTAGAGAGAAGATTGTTATGGATGCTAGAGTTATCTCTGAAGATATTATTGTGCAATCTGCCGGATTTAGTGCTAGGCCTTATAATGAGATAATTATGTTAAAATTTGATCATTTTGTTGTAAGATATTATTTTTTTTTTTTTTTTTTTTTTTTTTTTTTTTTTAAAAAATAATTTTTTTTTTTTTAAATTATTTTTTTTTTTTTTTTTTTTTTAAAAAAAAAATTTTTTTTTTTTTTAAATTTTTTTAAAAATTTAAAAAAACCCACCTTTTTTTTTTTTAAATTTTTTAAATTTTTTTATTAAACTCGAACCTCTGACTAAGTTTTCTTTAAAAATTTTTAAATTTTTTTTTTATCTGCCCCTCCGAGCCGACCAGCCGACCCCGGCCCCCCCCCCCTCCCTTCTCTCCCCCCCCCACCCCCCCCCCCCCCCTCCCCTAAAAAAATAAATTATTAAACCGACCGAAGGGTATTAAATTTTAAACAAATCTCCTCCGCTCTCCTCCCTTTTCTTTTTCTTAATTAATTCAACGAAAACTTACTTCTTTTTTTTCCCCCCCTCCCCCCCCCCCCTCCCCCCTCCTTCACCCAAGTATATATATTTTTTTAACTGCTAGATATAATTATTTGTGCGTGTGCTAAGTTAACGCACTATTCTCGATTCAAGAAGAAGACTGGCTCGTACGTAGTTAAGCAGCAGCTCGTGTTAACTTACCGACTAATCTCTAGGGGCTGTAGCAGTTGCTAAAGAGTGTATCGTGTCTTGTAGGAGATTTTGAATTCGATTTCTACTGTCCATGAAAAAAAAAATAGACTTTCATGAGCACCCATGGCAGACTGGGTATATCTCGAAGACGAATCGTGATGTGAAACTAGACTGTTTATCTGTCTGATTATAATGCGTAAGAGTTGACTCAAACCATCAATATCCCCTTGTAAGAAAAAAAGACTCGTATGTTCCATTTTTCTTTCAAAGTTTAAAAATTATATGTAGAGGGTGGAAAGATCTCTGCAGTCTACACTAGCAGTGAGCTCAATATGTTTTACTTAAAATTTAGCTATAAAAGTCATTTTATAAATTTTAACTATTACTTGTTATAATCTCATAACATATTCAATAAAGTATTAATTTTAAAGTTTTTATATTTAAATTAATATTTTAATATTATTATTATTAGGACTTTGTGGATAAAGAATATTGCAACTTCTTGAAAACAAACTACAATTGAAAAACCTCCCGAGGTAATTTGAAGAATCTTGCAACAACCTCAAAAACAAACTCTAACACTATTTGATTTAACTTTACATTCAATTTAATTCTGAAATTTACTTGTAAGTATTTAATTTGTTGTAATTTTATTTTGTGTTTTTCATATTTGAGTTTCTTTTCTTTATATTTAGTTTATAAACCAACATAAACTTTTTTCAATCATAACTAAAAATCTTAAAACAAGATTTTTAGTTTGTGTTGATATATAAAACTAATTTTATTTATAAGTTTATATTTTGAATCTTAATTTCATTGCAAGTATCTACAAATTATTTTAGAATTTAAATTGAGTGACTTAATTTCCTTTAGATATATACTAGTAATTTTAAATTTGCAATTTTGTTAAGCTATAAAGAAAATAGCAGCAATTTACCATGTTCCTGCACATGGAGATAAGCCTAAAAAGTTTAATGGAACTAAGTTCAAAGGGTGGCAACAAAAGATATATTCTATTTAACTACATTAAACTTGACCAAATTTCTTTATGAAACAGCCCATATACTTAATGAAGAAAGACCGATAAAATCACTATTGCAGTTGTGAAGTCATGAAAGCATTTTGATTTCCAGAATTATATACTCAATGCATTAGACAATATATCATATAATGTGTATAGGTTTAATTAAAACTGCAAAAGAGTTATGAGATTCTTTGGACAAAAAATACAAGGCAAGGGATGTTGGCTAAAGAATTCGTGGTAGACAGATTTCTGTATTTCAAAATAACTTAGGTGCAAGAGTTTCAAGTAATTGTACATGAAATGAGGTGTGTGTGTGTGTGTGTGTGTGATATTGTGTTTTTAGTTGCATTATATGACATGGTGACATGAGGGATGTATGGCTGAGGGTAGAAGTCTATGTGACTAGATGTGGTAGCCTGTGTGGCTGAGATTAAGGTTCTTGTGTGGATGAGGTTGTGGTTGAAGAGACATGTACGGTTTGTTTATGTTTTGTTTGAGTTATGCATACCCTATGAGGTTGGAATGCTAATTATGGATTAATTATATATTGTTATGACACTACACTTGTTCATACCTTCGTGTAGATGTTAGGAGCGTGGAATGGGTCGGAGATACATGATCCCTATTGAATTGTGGTTGCTCACCACTCCGGTTGTATGATTGTTTCTTTTCAAGTACCTATAGGCATTAGGTGGAACATTAAGGTAGAAACCCTTAGTTTATTGTTTTGTTGTATGTTCTTATTTTATATTGAGTTGTTCTGAGGAATTGATGTAATCCCATGTGAAAAATGATGTAAAAGAGTTTTTGAATTATTAATAAATATGTGGTTTAACTTGTGAATATTTGATATGGTTATTTGTAGTGTTCTCCGTGTGACTTGTTGTTTAGCTCAACCCCTTATCTCACCGGGTGGGTAAAGGGAGTCACTAATTGGTCTCTTTGGTTTGAAATATCTAGGGTGTGACAGGATTGCTCAACACTACTCAATACTGCTTGATGCACCGAACAGTCGTCCAAAACTCAACCCAATTGCACAGTTTACGTGCAATAAACCCCAATTTGCATCTCATATTCAATTTCAAGGTCCCAAACACCCAAAATTTACAACACACGACCATTATATACCTCAAACGGCCATCAAACATAATTAAGCACAACTCATAATACATTTTAAAGCCAATTTTATCAATTTCTAGGATTTACTACAAAAACTCGCCTCAATTCTAATTTATTAAACATCTCTCAATTTAATCATTAATTTCACACGAAATTAACACAAAAATGTTAGTATTGTCATTTTGAACACAATGGTACTCTCAATTTAATCATACAACCTCAATTACCAAAGCCTCAAATTTGACCGCATACCTGGAATCAACTTTGAAGACAATATCATCCAAAACTTTGAAATCGAAAATATCCTCTTCCCCCTCTTCTCACCACGCGCAGAATGAAGCAATGCAGAGAATGTACTTCCTCTCCTCTTTTTATTTTATATTTCTTTTACTTTTTTTATCAAATAATATTACATTTTTAAATTTAAAATGTCAAAAAAACTATTTAAATTACCATAATGTCATAAATTATCCTTTTGGGCCCTGAATTCTAAACTACAGTCAAAACACATGTTAACGAGTACATTGTCACTAAAATATTTCCAACATCATCCAGAGGCTAACTCTTAGATTTGCCCAAGTACGAGTCCTTACAATGTCTCTCTATGGAAGTAATCTACCAAGTCTTTTGGAAAGATGTTTGAAAACTAGTCTACAACTCGGGGCAAAACCATCTTTGTTATCCCTTTGAATATCCACCAATGTTAAGTGGCCAACTGATGGGTAACATCTCCTAACCTTGCCACAATAGTCTTAATTTGCAAGCCTCATGTGTCCATTCGCCCAAGAAAATAGTGTGTGTGCTCTCTGGTGTGAGAAAAGTTACACAACACTGATAATAATCCATACGCCTAAGGGTGTTAAACGGGCAGGCCGGGCCAAGCCGGGCCTAGCCCACACAAGCCTAAAATTGCCAGGCCCAGCCTAGCATGCGGGCTAGCCCATTTAAATTTATATTTTTTTATAATTTTTTTACTTTAAATATATTATTTCTCTTGAAAATTTACCAGTTTTAGCTCTTACGAATCAAATACAACTTTCACACAACTATAAAGACAACCAAACTTACAAAATATGAATATATTATAAAATTTTAATATATTAAATAAAAAAATCAGAAAAAATAACAAAAATAAAATATTAGCCCACGGGCCAAAGCTCATTCTAACCCGCATATAAATAGGACAGATTTTACATGCGAGGCCCACCAAAAAATACAAATCAATCCATATGACCCGCGGGCCAAAAGCCCACTTAACATCCTTACATACGCCACTAAAGTCATTACAAACAAGTCCCACGAGAAATCTACATCCCCAAGGGAGATCTGAAAGCTACAACAAATCTTATTTAAGGTTAACTACTATCTAGTAGTGATTCAACAACCAATGGTTTGAGAGATAAACCGTAATACTATTATTGATGATAATAATAATAATAATAAAAAATGAATTTAAAATAATATAATTTATAAAAGATATAGAAAATAAACTTCTGGACTTTATTGAATTTCTTTGGATGAATTGGGCATGCCGAAAACATGTCATAAATTAAAAAGTATGGATATACATTGCGTATAGCAATAGAATTTATAAAGTGTACATTTAATTATAGTATGAGGTTGGTGAGGGGATCCCACCGTCATTTACAACACTTTCGAGTTCCGAAAAGCCCAAACCCATTTTGCTCACAATGCAATCAGAGTCATCAGACATTTACCGCGGAGGGCATCGCGTCTGATTAGGAGGGGAAATGCCTTCCTTTCGTTTAGCTTTAAATAGTTTTTCTATTAAAAAAATGACCCGTGTTATGTTCTACAAAAATGAAAATTTTGTATTCATTCTCATTATTTGATGGAAACCAATATGGTTTATTTTGCATGTTTTAGTTTTATCCTCTGTGACACCGATATTTTCATGTCATACGCCTTGTCAAATTTTATTAAATATTACATTGGCGAAAACAATGTGGCTAAACCTTTATCAACTGTTATTTGAAGCTTGTCATAGTCCATTACAGTTCTCTTGTCAGGCTTGTGCGTATCCTCCCCTCTGGCCAGGACCTCTCCATCCACATCGATAATCCCTCCCACTGCTGGTTCCTCACTGCGCATTCCGGGCTCCAAAGCAAATGCTTTCACCTGTAATTTATCAATGACAGAAACATAGAAGCATATTATGTTTCGAGTTACTAAACACACAACTGAAATTTTCCTCTCTTACTCACCTTCAGGTACATTACATACGGGGATTTGACATGATCTCCATTATTCAGTTTCATCAATAGTTGTAGCAAAGAAAGCCTTGGGCAGTCTCTAATAATGATCAAGTCCAAATAGCCATCAGAGAACTGTAAATCATCCAGGAAAAAGAACACAAACGTATGAGTACTTATCAAATCAGAGAAAACGTATTGTTTTAAAAAAATCCAAAATACTCCAGTGTGGGAAATTTTGGTCGCCTTTGAATCAATTAATCAACTATATTGATAATTCATTTTAGGAAATGATCGTACCAACCGTTACCAAAAATTAGTTTTTGGTGCCCATTGGTTCAAAATGTGACAGTTATGGAGCCAGATTCATTTACCAAATAAGTAAATATAACCAACCTTAGCATCAGGTGCAGCCAAGGTGTCTTCACTCCCCCAAGGTACATTATGGAGCCAGATTGACACAAACGGTCCATTAAGCGTTCTCCACTCCATATTCTCAATGCCATCACTAGGCCCTCGATATCCACATTGGTAGGTTTTGACAGGGTTCTCTTCACTAATATTACAGGTATTCTGTCCATCAGCCAAACCACCTTGTTGATTGCTCGGTTCACCAAAACTTCCGAATCCAGGTGCAGGAACAAAAGAAACACGGCCATTATATTTTCTCAAGTGTATTATGCGTTCAAGAGCCTGGAATAATTTTAATGAAAAAATTATATTCCTTAGTTATACACCCAACTAATGTGCTGAATAAAGTTGCATGGCACCAGGCACCAAACAGAATAGTGGAGTTCTTCAAATCCCATGGCTAATGTTTAAATATCTCTATCGCTTATATGCATAGTTGTGACAAAGCTTGTGTTTCCTTCCATTTTATACCTTGTGCCTAATCCTCAGGTGTCCTTTGCATTTTATCCCCCTCAAGCAAATGGCTGCAACTTGGGCTTCCACAGGAATGCTTCTCTAGAAGCAAAATACCCGAAGCTGTCTCTACCAAGTACTAACCGATAATGTTCTTACTTCTGTTAATTTTGAGAATCAAACCAATTTTTTCTAAATGAAATGAGCTTATGGAGAAATATATTCATAAAAAGTCAAAAAAATATGCACGCTAATTAGACTAATCCCACAAAAATGTTACTAAAAACATGAGCCTGCATTAATTGGGACTTTCGAACAAATCTATGACATTATCTGTAAAGTGACATGCAACAAAATGAGATAATATATATAGCAGGGCATACGTAGATGTCTAGACGAGCACTTCCCATCCACCTGTATTTCTCAGACTCAATGTCAATATCTGCCACTAGACCTGCATGCAAACAAATAGTGTTGCCATTTCTGCTAGAGCTGAAAAATATACGTCATAAAACACATAATCCTGTAGTACTGCAGAATGAAATATAATATCAAAGTGGTCATTTTTTTAGTACCCCATGCAAGCATCAAAACACTAAAAAATCTTGTCTGTCCTTGTGAGAGAGTAGCTACATCCAAAGACTGTTTATGACCTGTTGACAGTTTATGTATCAAACTAGAGGTCACAGAAGAATTTAATTACTATTGCAGTAAGGAAAAATGCTTTAAAATAATTCACAACCTCGAATGACAGCAAGGGTTGCCCTAAGAACTGTACAAGAATCACCAACAGAATCCAAGAGAGATTTTATCATCCCATTCCCTGTGCCTTCATTCAAAAACATTTAGCACCATATTTCAAAACAATGAGGAAAACAAAATGTAATGGCGTATGGTATTATAGATTTTTGATTTGTATCACAAGGCTTCCCTGAGATTAGAATCACAGTTAACAGTATGAAGACAATAAAAAAATTGGGAAAAATATAGTATCGAATAAGTAGCGCCAAATCTTACTGCAGAAGGGTTACTATGCTGGTGGCATACAAGTCATGTATCATCATTGTTAATTAAATTCACCAAATAATTTAAATTGCTCATCACTTAGAGAAATAAATATGGGTCCACCACAAGTGTGCTTGAGGAGGAACTCATAATATGTTACTCCAAATATTATATGATCAACTCACCTTGACCATAAACAAAGGCTATTTTTGGCAAATCAGATATTAACAGGGCTTGAATAAAGGAATATAACTGACCTGCAGGAATGATTCCAATAGGCATCTTAATTGCAGTTTCCCAGTCATTTCTTTCAAGTAGTCCATTTACTACCTACTAAAACAGGCACGGCTTATGAGAATATAATAAGTAGCGTGCTAAGCTATATAGTTTGATCTCTGAGACATGTTTTGATTCTTTTAGCGTGCCAAGCTATACAGTTTGATTTCTGAGACATTTTGATGTTTCTCGTAAAAAAGAAATGAATATGGCAAATTGCTAGCCTACCCGCTATCAAAAACACCTATGGTTTGGCAGGCACTTAACAATAACGCAACAAAAAGCCATAATGCCATTTACGCAGAAGCTTTGAATAGAAAACAAACCTCCACCAATATACCATCTCCACTGACACACACGACACCATCATACTTTGAGAGATCCATGGAACCCACGATTTCTTTCGCATGGAGTTGATGTGTAGTCTCTGATATTTGAATTGAACCAATTGAGTGACAAGTCTAAACAATTTGGAATCGAAATGAGTAATCGGAAACAAGGAGAGCTAACCCTGAACAGTGAACTCTATTTCAGCATCTTCCAGTAGTGGTTGTACGTCGCCCATAAAAATCTTGCGGGCAGACTTTCTCCCGCCAAACGGGTTGATAAAAATTAGCAGCTTCTTTGGACGATCTAATCAGAGAGAACAGGACAATTACACCATTGGCAAAAACAATATACGCATGTATAAAAACAACCCTCATAGGGTGGTTTGGACTAGCTCCAAGCCTTTAAGTCCATCAAAATTGCTTACTGTTCATTGCTTTAAGCATTCATTGCGAAATCAATGTTTGGGTTATCAAAAAATTAAGCTGTAGCCCATTGATTTTATGATGATGATGATCATCATCATAATAATAATAATAATAATAATAAAGCTTTTTTTACCATTGTATGGTGTATGTCCATTCTGGTAATTTTAATATTTAACCAAAACGCTAGCAATAAATTCAAATCGGACAATAACAAGCACACGTAAGAGTAAAGTGCGTGCGTGCGTGCCCCCAACAAAGTAATTAATGTCATCACGCAGGTGTGTGACCCTACAACAACTAATGCCTGCAGAAACGAACATAACTGGTCGAATTCAAATCGGGGGCTTCTTCTACTCCTATCAGATTCGAACATGCATGTACCAAAATGCAAAATTTCAGATACCTAAAGAATCGAAATATTGCCGGAGTTTCTGGCACCAGACCTCCTTGGAATCCTCGAACAACGTCTCGAACACGAATTGCTTCCTCGCCAGAGGAGCTCCTCCGCTTCCCAGAAAGCAATTCCCATCGCGGCTCTCGGCCACCACCCTGATCTTGATCTTGGGACCGTCCGTGAAGAACCCTAGGCCCTCTTTCTCGAGCCACAGGCATCGCTGCCGATCCTTCTCCGACCACCGGAGCCTACCGTCCGTCCAGAGCGTCAACGGCGTCAGCGTCCCGCGGATCAACACCCGGTCGGAGATCGACGGTTCGTCCATTCCGCGGGGGTTGACGCAAATGCGGCCTTGAGTCGAAAATGAATATTTGTACTGACTAAGGTTAGTTACGTTAATTAACTTCGAAAATCACGGGTAAGTATGTAATTGCACTACTTGTATACAGCCCACTACCTACCGGCTACTACCAAACATCATTGGAAAACGAAAACGTGATCGTGTGTGTGAAGTTCTGTCTGTCATAGACAGATAGTGTGTCACTGCTCACCAGTTTATTATTATTTATTTTGCTCCCGTTTTGATATTTTTCGTTCAGTGCCGATTAAGGGGTAATTGTCGTGTTAGTCAATAATTCTTGCATCGCTAATAAGTTAAGGGATTTATACGTACTTTTGTTTGATATTGCAATTTCTTTTTTACGTGATATTTAAGATATCTCGCATTCAGCTTATTTATCGAGCAATCAGTAGGATGAGTATGATTTTATTGAGCGGTCAACTTGTATTATTATTCTAACTCTTGTTTAATATTACAAATCTTTCTAGGCTTGATATGCAAGATATTAAATACTCACCTTACTTATTAAGCAGGTAGCAGAGCGCGAATACCATCCTATCGAGTAAGCAAAATTCATGCTTTTATCTTCATGCCTCTTCGACAAGAGGATAAATTGCTCAACGACTTAGCATATCAAACAGATAACTTGTCAGCATGTAATTGCCACGTCAGACTAAGACACGCAAGGAATGTTATCCCGATTGTAAATAGAAATTTTCTTTTTCATTATTATATAAGTTTGAGATGTGCTACATGTAAACTAATGTGTGCGTGTAAAGACCTAGTTTTTTTTTTTTTTGGTGCAACATGATCTGCTTAGCGCCTTCGACGAATCAGCCTTACCAATTGGGTTGCACATAAACAGATTTCGTCCTACCTTGAAGCCATCAAAGGAATCGCTCTAATTTTCGATTAATTTATATAGAAATGACCTTTTTTTTTTACAGTCAAGTCCTCAAGTAGTGACATGCTCTTCATAGTCAATCGGATTGTCACGTTTAAACTCTAAATGAGTTTCATACAAAACACCTACACCAACTATTTGAAAATTTTATACTATGTACTACATGTTTCACAATGCCTCACGCACATTCACCATGTCCTTAGACTCAGGGTGTGACACATCATGACCATTGATTTGATTTAATTTATCTTTTAAAAAGCAAATCAACAGTCATGATACTGGTGTATGCATATACTGACTTGTATTAAAAAATTTTCTATGACTTTATCGCTATTTCTATTTTGCATAGATTCACTTTTTGTTTTGTTTTATTTTTATAAATAATATTTTTTTATTTTAATTTTTTCTTTCTTTATAGTTCTTTTTCCGATTCATGATTTATATTTTTTAAGATTTTACTAGTTAAGAAATAATATAATATGATATAAAGAATGAATGGTTTTACTTTAAAAATGAACAAAAAATTAAATAGAGATAAAAGACTGTTGTTTTTTTTTTAGAGTTTGGTTATGTACCGTGAAAATACAAAAACCCTCTTGAACATACTCTAACTCATTTGAAAGATTTGGTTTTTGCAAAATATATCACAATAGCAAATTTAACTTTACTTGATTGTGGGTTTCTAAAAGTATGTTTAGTGAATAATCTACTTTTTAAGTCAAAATACATAATTGGTCATCCTGCAATAGTTACATATTCATGATATATTTTTAGCCGTGAGGTGACAAAACTTGTCCATTTGCAAAAACTTATATTTGAATAATAATTAATTTATTTTGTACAAATAATGAAATTACCTTATTTGAACTAGACATCTAATGTATGATGTGGATGAAGCTTTCAATGAAATTTCCACAATAATGCTTTTTCATATAATTAATTGTGCATCATTTTATTGATATATAAACAGAGACGATAATTGTTTTTAACACCATGTGACACATGTTGTGTCTATGTGTTTTACACAATAATCCACATGAAATAAAAGTATGTGTAAATTGGTTATGTAATACTCGACACATATTATATTTTATATATAATGAAATCATGTCTTTTATATAGCAATTAAAATAAATTGGCATGAGGGAAATAAATTATATGGTTCTTTTGTTATTGAGATATATAATCACACATCTAAATGTGTTAAGTCTTATAATTGATTAATTAGATAATGTAATGACCCTATCATTCACTAATTGATTTTGTGATGGAAACAACTTTAACAATACTTGCAGTCATTTTTCATATAATTGTGCATAAGTTGTATGCAATTTTAGCTGGATAATAATTGTTATATGCTATTTTTTTACCACAATAATACTTCGGCAAAATGTTCATCCCATGATCTAATTCAAGTAAGAAAATGTGAAAATATATTCTTTAAATAGCACAATAAGAAAATAAACAACTAAAACTTTAAAGTAAATCAAAAAAAGATAGACCATCATTATTCAAATTTTTAGTTAAAAAAACATATTGTATTTCTTTTCTAATTGTTGTGGTTGTTTGTTCTCACGCTACACTATATTACTTCTCAATTTGGCAAAACTTTTAATACTCAATTATTATCCTCCCCATTTAAAAAAAAAAACGAGAGAGAAAACACCAATTTCATTTAAAA
The DNA here is from genome assembly GCA_023512835.1 of Taxillus chinensis. Lineage (NCBI taxonomy): Eukaryota > Viridiplantae > Streptophyta > Magnoliopsida > Santalales > Loranthaceae > Taxillus > Taxillus chinensis. Next base: position 20,156,396 of record CM042092.1, on the reverse strand, counting down.
TTGCAAACTAATTCTTCGTTGGAATCATAGATACACATGAAATATCTTTTAATTCTCAAAAAAAAAAAAACATAATGTTGTCCACCAACATTCTCATTTCCCTCCTTTCTTGTTAATTAAATGGCCTTTGGCATTTTTTTTATTTTTTTTATTTTATTATTGTTGGAAAGTTGTGTCCTATATCGAAAGAAAAAGATGGAAGTCAAAGAGCTTATATGGTGAAATAGACCCGAATTGTCATAAAACGTTTTAAAGCCGTGTAGGCCGATGTGACGAGCCCAAAATGAATAATATTATGACATGCAGATAGGCCTACGCCTTGACCCGATCTAATAAGTGGTATCAGAACCTGATTTGTCTCCGAAAGGTGTTTTATTATATCGAAAGTCTTTTCGGCATTGTATGGCCGAGCAATACGATTATAATGTACATTGAGGAGAAGCTACAAGAAAAATGTGTCTCTAGCCTTTGATGTGGTTTAGAGCATTCACAGTGGGCTTAATATAGTTTAGATATAATTTAGCTTAATAATGGGTTTTTCTAAATTATAGCTAACTTAATTTTAAGCTGTGAAATAGTAGACTCAATATAATTTCAGTATTTTAATTAAAATATTAATTTAAATAATATATCTCTCTTCTTCTACGTCGCGTCTATTACGTCTTTCCCTTCTTCGCCTGCCGCGCCTCCCCCTCCACCCTCTATGTCCGCCACGTCAAGCCTGCCCCTTCCCTCTCCGCCCGCCGCCGCGCCTAGTCTCCCCCGTCCCTCTGGCCGCTGTGCCAGATCCCTCTCCGCCCACTGCGCCAAATCTGTCCCCTTCCCTCTCCGCCCGCCGCGCCCGGTGGTATCTCCCCCCCACCCCCTCCCTGCAGTACGATTTTCCCCCGCGTGATCACGGTTCTTCCCCTTATGATTCATTCCCCTGCATATTATTATTTTATTATAAAATAACTTTTAGTTAATGAAATTAGATTTCTAAATTTGGCCAGCCATTTAACTAAAGGTTAAATTTACTATATCAATAGAGAAGCTAGTGTGGATTGCTTTTTTTACCATTTAGTTATTCTTTGACTAAAATTTAGCTTTTAATGAGCCAGCTGTGAGTGCTCTTAATGTATTTTAAAGTCATACAGACTAATGTACTGAGCCAAAAAACGAATAATATTATGACCCGATCTAATAATTACAAAATTCATACACTAAAGGAAAACTCCACTAATTTTATTAAATTCATTTGTGTCTACTAGAATAAACATTACATGTATAATATCAAGGTTATAATACACAACCCATTACATTCAACTTGCTTATATAAATAATACCCACACACTCCAATTCCCCCATGGATAACCATCCTCACATTATCAATGTAACACCCCGCATGTGCTCCACGTGGTGAGGGTGCAACATTACCAACATCCAGAAGCCTCCACAACAATGTGAAACCAAGGGTATCGTCCCGTACTAATTGCCCGATCCATGTATCATTTTGACGAAAGTAAAGTTTTACGTGTTATCAAACTCTAATTTGTAATACATCCAATACATAGATATATTATTATATTACAACATATATTAGGTATTAGTAATACTTAACAAAAGTGTTATCAAACTCTAATTTGTAATAAATCCTATTAGCTTAGTCCTGCTGAAACAATCGTGACAAGGGTAACTTTTTTAATAAAATTTTTAGTTAAAACATAAATTTAAAATTAATATTATTTTAGATATATTTATCAAAATATTTAATTATTACGAGTCGTTTATTATTTGATTGCCGAGAACATGACAAAATTGTTTTGTTTGGTTTTTGTTTTTGTTTTAAATTACTGTGTTGGGCTTTATCGAAGTACACGCCCGTCAGATGTGTGAGAGTCGGTTGATGGGCTTGGGGGGTGGAACAGTCGTCCCTGAAAAAGGAACACCTTCGTCTCCCACCAATACGAATTGTGATTTGAGGGTCTGGGGGCGGGGATGGAAGAATACACAGGAGCGGTTCCGAGCCAACCTCCGCGCGGTCACTACATTAACAAGAGGGCTCTCAAGAACAAAGCCCTCGCTGTCTCTTTCGACGAGAAAGCCCTCAAGTACGCCATCTCACCCCCTCTTCAATCCTCGCGCTCTTGCCCTCAATCGAACCCCTTATTTGTTTGCTGTTGTTCTACAACTTTCCAGATTGAGAATCGTTGTTTTTCTTGTTTTCTTTGGTCGGTTGTTACTGCTTTTGTTTTTGGGTTTTCTTGGTACTACCGAGGCTAATCGATGATTTCATAATCAATCTGCACATTCGATGTTTCCGACCATACCCTTGAATTTTATTTTTATTGATTGTATATGTTCTAGTTGTTTATGGAACGAGAATCGTTGTCGTTGTCGTCGTTTTATTTTCTTTCCTTTTGTGGTATTTCAATCGGTTTGAGGGTAATTACGGTTTGGTTTGTGAAGGGAGTACGTGGGTGGGTTTCACAAGAGGAAGAAGAAAAGGAGAAAGGAAGCCAGGCAGCAGTCTGAGGAGCTCCTTCGTAAAAAACGCATACAGCAGCGCAAGAAGGTGATCACTTAGTGTGTGTGTTTTTTATTTATTTTTATTGTTCACATTGGTTCGTCATTGTTGGTTTCGAATCGTCTGTGATAATTTTGGTTGAATCAGCATTTATTTAAGAAGTGCGAATGTGTGATCCCACTAACTTGTCCCTGCAATTCATAGTAGCACGTACTAGTCTTTAATGGAAATTGAATTAGGTTAATGCATTGGACCTGTAAGGTGTTTGAGGGAGCTTAGGCAGTGTTCATATTTCTTCCTACAAATCCTATATGGTACTCGAAATAAAATGGTACTTATTCAAATTCTGATTTGCATGAAGTAGTTTTTTGAAAATATCTTTTAGTTATGTTTTTAAATTTAAACGTGAAGTCCAATTTATTATTATTATTTTTTATCTCTCTCCTCTACACTTGGCTAGGCCTGTCATATTTTCTTTTTTTTTCTCTAATTTTGTGGGACTTGATTTTAAAAAAATACTTTCTTTTTAAAACATAGAATTTGTTTTCCAAACTGAAAACATGATCCAAACACCCCCTTATTTTGTGTCTATACTCTATATAAGCTCCCAAGGACATTTATAAACAAAAATAAGCTCCCACAGAAACACTCCTCACTCCTTCCCACATTTTTTGGTTATTTATCATGGATTTTGTTACAAATTTGAGCATATGTAAGCCATACTTTTATTGTAACACAATATCTTCATATTATACAACAAAATCTTATATCCCCTAATGTTCATTAAAACAATGGTGAAGGGGATGACGCAATTTTTGTGGGATATCTAGTCCCTAGTCTGTTACCCACTCATGACAGGTCATGGGCTTTTCTTCGTTATTTAACTTATTTATGTTACACCTAAATCAAGTATTAATTGTCTGGACATTAGTCATGGTCTGTGTAATTATAAAGTTGTGCTCTTATCAGAGATGGTGGTTTTGTACTACTTGACATTGTTAATTTTGCAAGCAACAGTATTTTTGTCCTTTTCATTTCTTGTCGAAAATAAAGATAGATTCCACAGTAAATTTCCCACTTGTTACAGTATAATTAGTCCTCTTGCTTCTGGTTTTTTATGACTTCAGAACACCTTACGTTTTGTAGCTGTTATTATTGTTCCATGTTTTTGTTCTTTACTTGTTTAGAAGAATGAATTAGCTAGGAATTTGGATTCAGTTTTATAGTTGTTTAGGATTTAGGCATCAATCATGTTGCTGCCTGTGATTGTGTGAAATTTGTTTTTTTTGCTTTATGGACCTGTGATTCAGTTTTGTTTAAAGGAGTTGAATAGATCAGAAAAAAACAAACAAAAACAAATTGGTTTCTTTTATTGGTTTTACACTGAAGCCTCTTTTAGATGTAATTTGTCCGCCAGTTGTTAAAGCCCTCGCAAGGTATCTCTGGTTCTAATATATCATGTGGAAACCTATTCTTCAACCTGGTATCATAGGAAAATTATCCGAGACCCATATTTGCTCTCCTTTTTGTGTTGAGTCTTTGACATCCTTACTTCCTTTAAACCCTTGTAACTTTATCCGACTCTAATATATTTTCTTAATTTTCCTGTTTAATTTTAACCAGAGGAAATTGGAAAAAGAATATGTTCAATATGGCTCTGCTCCACCTGCCACTGATGCTGAAACCGGGGAGGATAATGAGCTGGATGAAGGAGGTGAACCAATTCCATCAGTTTCTGGTAATTCGTTGAAAGCTAAAAATTCAAAACATTCTTATGCCCAATTGCACGGACATAATGTTCAAATGACTAAAATCAGATTCTGAGCATTACTTGCACGTGTCCCCATTATTGATGATTACACGGATTTTGTATTAAATCATATGCCCAGATATTTGCTCGCATATAGGATATGCCTGATTGAAAAAACACCGGCCCAAATATACATTATATTTGAAAATGCAGCACTATATTATATATATATATATATTCTCGGCTAAATATGTGAAAAATTAGTTGTACTTGCGACACAGGCATGATCCCTAATTATTATAGTTGAATGCGCTGGTAGGAACAACAATGTATGACAATGGCGACACACGAGTTACGGTGATCACTAGTGAGATCTCTCGTGAAGAAGATATGCATCCAAGTGATGTGACTCACCCAACATTACCCAGATCAGTTGGAGCTACTGGAAACGGGAAGCGGAGTAGAATGCTCGTTGCAAAGAAGAAACCATTCAAGAAATCCACAAAACGCAAGCCGCAGGCAAAGCCACAGAGTAAAAGGGACAAAAGCAAAGGAAAGAAAAGGAAGAGAAATATGCGAGAGAACTGATTCTCTACTTCAAAAGAGAGCACAGGCCGAGGCAAATGTTTATTTCTTCCAATGCATTTGGTATTCCAGTCTATTTCCAATTGGGTTGCTATGATTGTTGTCACTGTTATTACTTAAAGATGGAAATCATGTATTTTTATTATCCTTTCATTTTGATTTTTCTTCTTCTTATTATTATGTTTGCCAACCTAAGTTTTGGTATTGCAAAGGGGCAGCAGACGCGACATCATCTGAAGTTCGTACCTGACACGCTTAAGATGCTAAAATATTACTTCAAATTTAAGGGAGACCCTTAGTACCGGTCAGGCAATTGTTTTAAGCACCGTAAGACATCCTTATGAGTATTTCGTCAACCTTGCCCCTTCGATCTCGCCAACACCTGATGACACTTGCTCCATCGGCGAACCTTGCCGTCCACAACCTCCGTGACATCTGCATTGAACAGTCGGGAAGAAAGGATCTTGTCTGGCTGTCATAAACCACCACACCTGTGCCTTTGTCGTCCCTTCCGCTGCCTTTATTTGAGGTAAGGGGCCAACACTGTCCCACGCATACTACGATATGACGCAACACATTATTTGACCATCTGTTTTTATTACAAACCGGATCAATCCCATTCTCACGTTCTTCTCCCTTCTCTATAACACTGTTCCCTGGTACTCGTTTCGTTTCTTAAAACCTATAACACCCCCAGAAGGGCTCAAAAAATTAGCGCACCCCATGATCGCTGACCCGGCTAAATTTGTTATATATGGAGTTGAAAATTTCTCAGTTTCAATGAATATGTATTTTTTTTCCATATATTAATACTTACCCAGGACAAACATTTAGAGTGCCTTCATATTGTTGATCAAGCTGCAATATTGAACAACTAAGTCTTAGCTAGCTATCATGGTGTACCAGTCCTGCAGTATGGTATGCTCTAGCCAAAGCTTTCTATTCTCAGTCCATTTTCTTCTCTTTTTTTCTTTTTTCTTCTTCTCCTTCTTATTTTGTCTCTCATGCATTCATCATCAGATTCATTAATGCGAGCTGGAGTAGTTCGTCTTCATTTTCTTGTAGGCTTTTGATGAAATCATTCAACAAACCGATGTATGTGCCTTTTTGAGAAGGGTTTTCAGATTCTCGAAGGGATGAAGAATAATGGGTTAATACCCAATGTTATAAGCTGTATTTCTCTCATAAATTGCTTGAAGCTGAAATTATTCTTAGAAATGTGGTAGAGAGAAAGGTTTCTCCAAATGTATAGATTTATAACATGCTTATGACTTAGTTTGATAATGTTGTGATTTTAGGAAAAGTTTTTTTTAGTTGTGCTGTAAAAATAAGCTGCTTTAAAAATAAGTAGGTGAATGTTTGATAAAATATAATTTTTAAAAGTATTTGATAAATTTTTTAAAAAATACTTTGAAGATGCAAAAGACACAATTACCAATTTTAGTTGTATTATATATATATATATATATGTATAAAACTTTAACCAATCCCCCCCCCTCTCCACCCCTCCTCTCGTCGCCCCCATCCCTGCCCCTTGGGCTCCCCTTCTCCACCCACGCCGCCCACTCCCATGCCCCCCATACACGCCACCCCCTCCCCGATCCCCCGATGCCCCCGCCCTCCTTTGCTAACCCCCACTCCCCGACGCCCCCTCCCACATCCCCGACACCCCCACCCCCCCGACACCCCCATCCCCCATCTTTGATGCCGCTCGCTCCCCTCCCCCGATTCCCCGACGCTGCCCGCCCCCTCCCCAATCCCCGATACCGCCCACCACACCTCTCCCCATGTTGAAATCGTTGATGCATAAGATGGAGAAAGAAGGATATTGTTGTAATTTTTATTTTTTTGAAACTGCTTCCTACAAAAGCAGTTTCTAAAAGCAAACCCCTGAATTGCTTCTATGTTTGAGAAAAAAAAACGAAACTTTTTTTATAAGTATTTTTTTTAGTTTACCAAATACTTTTTTCTGTTACTCCTTATTTTGTAAGTAGAAGTAGTCTTTCAAAAGTATTTTCAAACTGGGCCTATTTATGCTTGCCATGTGTTGAAAATTAAATAATCCATTCAAGATTTTTAATGAGATTTCTATAAATGGGATGGTTACAACCTTAGTGACATACAATGCACTTATTAGTGGGAATAACCGAATAAGCTTATAGTGGGCCTTAAAGATGAGGAGAGTTTGCGGGAAACAGTTGAGTAATAATAAAGGGATAGAAGATTGAACAACAAATGAGGATCTACCTGCTTGTATCAAAATGTAGTGGAATGAGGATCTTCTTGCTTTTTCTGTCAAAATACAGTGGAGAGATAAGTGATGATATTGGTTTCTCTTGTATAATTAAATCTACAATTATAAATCTTTAATTATAGAACTCAAATTCTAATTGTAACATATTGTAATGGAACAAAAAAAATCAGATAATGTAACGGGAAAAATTCAAATAATGTAATCCTTATATTTTCAGAAGTACATTATGACATTTCCAAATGTAGAAATTTACATGTCACACACTTCTTTGCATCACCCAATCACAACATGTGAAAAAACGTACAACCAAAATAAAATGAGACAGCAACACGCGTGCTTAAAAGCTCTTTTTTTCCTTGGCTTCTGTAAATTGAAATTGCTATCTTTTCTGATTTTAAGGATGGACCAAACCGTGGGGGAGAGCCTCATGCGGGAAAGGAGGCAACTCTGAGTTCAATATGGGCATTTGTTTGAAGAAAATTATGCCAGGGAGATACTAGAGATTAAAACTGGAAATCTTTACATCTTCATCCTCAGAAAACCTTCCCTATTCATCATCCTCATTTCCAGGTCCTCAGTAAAGCAACATTCTAAATATAATCACAGGGATAAAAGCAGGGTGCACTGATTGAACGAGGTAAGGTGGGAAGAAGGGGAGTGTAGTTATTCTAGGAAATACTTGTAAATTCCCATGTACTCCATAGAACTTTCTTAAATAGCTTTAAAAAACAATACTTCTACTCCAAAACCAATAATGGCAGACTCTAGAATAAACGGTATATTCTTGTAAAATTCATCCAACATGAGGGAGAGGCTTTGAGTAAAAACTGCATGAAAAACCTCAGTCCTCCATCCACTGCACCAAAAAAAGTGTTATGAATTTCATTGAACCCCTAAGAAAGAAGAGAAAAGAAAAAATGCTCTGTATTTTATACAACTCAACATCACGAGCCAAAGTTCTTTGCATTTTACATAGTAAAGTTTAATTTGAAAAAATGGATGCGCCTGGGTTCCGTTTAATTTGAAAGAACAGTCATCAGGGGAAAGATTTTCCCTAATTTTATAATGTGTTGTCGTGGTTCTTAATCAATTTTATTTTATTTAGTAATTTGTACAAATAATTAATATATTGAAACAAAAAAAATTATATTTTATTTAAGTTAAACTGTATATTTTTATTTTTCTAATTTTTAAGTATTAATTTATTTAAATTGTGTAAAGACATGTATTTTAGATAGTATTAAGAGATAATCATTATGAGGATGAAACTATCTAGACTGTGATGTCACTATTGATATAAGTATTTTGATATTATTTGGGTCCGATTTCAAGTCGGTGTCCTAAAAGGCTGATTTGTAGACTTTTATTATTTGAGTAGAAGAACATCTAGATGATAATGTGTTTATCATTTTAAACATTTTGACATGTTCAATTTGAAGTTCGTGACCTTGAGAGGATAATTATTTATTTTAAAATTTTACTTTTGTAGTAATACATAGACGTATATAAGCTGAAAAAGGGGAGAAGACGCATGGAATTCTTCATTTGGCCACTGTACATGGGAGGAGAAGAGAAGATTCAGGAGATTCGATTTTGGGATAATTAAGCCAATCCCATCCACGAATCAAGTTCAAAGTAGGTTTTCCTAACTCCCTAGACAGTTTAATTGGATAAATTCTACATGAATTGGATGGAAATTGAAAACTTATGATGAACCCTAGAAATTGATAAAAACATGAAATTGGATTTAATCGACTAAATTGATATTTATATGATGTTACATATGTGATTGCTAGCTTTTCTGTGTTGTTTATATGATAAAAAACAAATTAAAGAGGTTGAAATGGAGAATTTTATATGTGGGTGCATTGTTGGCCCGAATTTGATGAAAATGCTTGTATAATGCATTTTAAGTTGTAATCCAAAGTGTTTAGGCCCCATATAGGCTTCATGTTGTTGAATGTTGATGAAATTGGATGTGTAAAATCCAAATTTGGGCAAATTTTGGATGTAGGTCGTAATAGTGGCCGGATTCTACAAAAGTATAGAATTTGGGAAAGAATAGGGCGGCTGGGGGTGACCGGAAAAGGCCCACTACGGCCAACAATGTCACCCCCCACTTCGGGAACCCCCCCCCCCCCCAACCCCCCCCCCCCCCCCCCCCCACCCCCACAACCGGGACCAACACCCACCAAAAACCACCCCACCCCCCCCCCCCCCCCCCACCAAAAACCGTACGATCATACATCAAGGGTAATCCTGTACTTTCCCATATATCATCATGCATACAAAGGGTCAAATGATCATACAGACATCACATCATACAGTATGCAAATACAATCGTCCACGGACCCATGTCCGGGATATCACATAAAACAATACGAATATAATCGTATCATACATCAGAGTAGTGGGCGTCCTCCTGGAAGAAAGTCCTCCACTAGTCTCGGGTCACACCCGAAAAGGGTAAGCAACAAGTAGGGGTGAGCGACAAGCTCGGTAGGTGACCCTAACACTCCACATCATGCAACACATATAAGTCTATACTATATGCTCAGGTGTACTCGTGCACCGTGTAGTGTGCACAATCATCAGGACTCGGCCTGCAACAAACATCGGGACAACTTGTCCACGATCCTCCATGGGATCCCAGCTCAGGGCACTCGGCCCTAGCTCCACGAGCTCAACGGCTCAACTCAGGCCTTAGCTTGTCCACGGCGCAATATGCCCGGCCACGTCGCCACACAGGCCGCCATCGGTGCATATGCCGCTTACGTCAACCACATAGCACCATCGGTGTATCACGGTGAGAACCCAAACAAGTCACGGAGTCCATGCCCCAATACCTCACATCAACATACTAACATTAGTATGACATGTCATTCTCAACATTTCCTTTCGAATTGTAGTCGGTCTTCACAAGTAAATCCTCAACCCTTGATTTATGAAGGAAGTACTCATAGTAGCTATTTTCTTGAAATTAAAAGTCCCTGGCATTGGGTTCCCTTATCATAAATAAGATAATCTGATTTTTGGGGATTTTTCCGAGATGTCTAACCCCACTTTCCAAAAATTCACCACTACGAACTTTTGGGTTTTTCCGAGATTTTACACTAAAACCCAATTTTCACATTTTGAAATAGTGGGAATTAATTTTTCTAGTATTTTTCTTTGAATCCAAATGGGGAGTATTTCGTTATTTACATTGTAACTTAAGTAATACTTAAATGTGGAGAGGCATAATGGTTTACAATGTAAATGTCCGGTGCGGTAGTATAGCCAGACCGCAACGAACACTTGTTTCACTCCTACGGATTTGATGCTCCGGACTGATGCTACGGATCACTGTTTCACTGCTACGGATTTGATGCTGCGGACTGATTACTCCGGACTACTGATCCGGACTAACTCCTCCGGACTACTGATCCGGAAAACACTGTTCACTTAGCCCGGAAAAACACTATTCACTTAGTCCCGGAAAAACACTGTTCACTTAGTCCCGGAAACACTATTCACTTAGTCCCGGAAACACTATTCACTTAGTCTCGGAAAAACACTGTTCACTTAGTCCCGGAAACACTATTCACTTAGTCCCGGAAAAACACTGTTCATCATCGTTTTTGCCAATTTTCTCAGCTAGAATGGCAACCCAGCAACCCCAAACACTCATAAACACATTTATTTTGATATACACCCCATTACACGTCTTAAATAACTCTAAATTTCATGTAATCAACAGAAATACCTCTTTTATGCATTTAAATCACAAGATTCAACCAAAAATTGGGTTTCCCCCAAATCTTAAGGTTCATCCCCAAATTTCATGATTTCACCCAAATTAAGCATGCTAAGCCTACTATGAATCATATAAGGAGTTAGAATCACCTACCTGGAAGATTCTTTGCGATCCACGAGCTCCAATCGCCCCAAAATCGCCAAGAAAGCTCTACGCTCTTCACCTTCTCTCTCTCTCTCTCTCTCTTGCTCAAACATGCACGTACCAATAATTGGCAATTAAAGATATAAGACAGTTCTTAATTATATATATACCGTTGTCAATAATTGGCCTCCCAGCGATAATTGACCCGAACGCAATAATTGACCTCCCGAGGTCACGAACTCCAAATTGAGTCAAATTATCGTCAAAACGCTCGAAATAACGAGCACATCACTGCTCGGATATTATCACACTCAAATGATCGCTCAAACGCAAAGTCAACCAATAAACCCCAAAAAGTCAACAATCGGGTTAAACGGGGCCCCGACTGGAATCGGGCCCAAGTACAGTCAAAATGCTCACATCGACGGCTACACTACCATCCAAGATAGTTACATTCCCATAGAATGACTATCTCTCAAAACTACCCAAATACGAGTCTTTACATCCTCCCCACCTTAGGACTTTTCGTCCTCGAAAATCAAACACAAGCCCAAAAGACATAGCAAAATCCAAGCTCAAGCACCGCACAACAACAAGACACAAAAATATGATCATCAACATGATCACCAACCACACAGTGCAATGCAACTCACAACAAGCCAAAACGGCTCACACGATGCCGGGATGCCAACCAACAAACAACAAGCTAAACCACATCTCAAACAACATATGCAAAACAAATGCATAAAACATAACTCATACCTCGGGGAAGGTCCTCACATCCGCCCCACCTCAGGACCGATCGTCCTCGAACGGCTCAGGATGAAGAACCCGCATCTGGCTCTCTTTTTCCCAAGTCTGCTCCTCCATGCCTCGGTGTCGCCATAACACCCGAACTAGTGGGATCGTCTTGCCTCGCAAGACCTGGTCCCGCCTTGTCCAAAATCCGTGCCGGCATCTCAACAACGGCACCATCATCGCCCAAGTCTATCTCGCGATAGTCCAACACATGAGAAGGATCCGGGTGATACCGTCGCAACCGAGACACATGGAACACATCATGTACTCGAGCCAACTCCGGTGGCAAAGCTAACCGATAAGCCACTGCGCCCACGGTGGCAACAATCTCAAATGGCCCCACAAAACGAGGGGAAAGTTTGGATCCACGTCCAAACCTCCGATGCCCTCTACGCGGTGAAACCCGCAAAAATACACGGTCACCCACCTCAAACTACAAAGGTCGACGCCTCGGTCCGCGTAGGACTTCTGCCTACTGCTCTTGTTAACATGCGCCGCCGAATCAACCGCACTATCTCTGTGGTCTCTCGAACCATATCGGGACCGAGAAGCGCTGTCTCTCCCGTCTGTGCCCAACACAAGGGTGATCTACAAGGCCGCCCATACAACGCCTCATATGGAGCCATCCCAATCGTGGCCCGATAATCGTTGTTGTAAGAGAACTCCACCAAAGGAAGGTGAGTCTCCCAACAACCTCCAAAATCTAGGACACAGCACGTAACATATCCTCGAGTGTTTGAATCGTCCGCTCCGACCGACCATCCGTCTGCGGGTGAAAGGTCAGACCGAGGTTCACCCTAGTACCCAAGGCTCGCCGCAATCGTCTCCAAAACCGAGATGTGAACCTCGCATCCCGATCGGATACAATAGATAATGGGACTCCATGCAACCGCACAATAACATCAATATACCTCGTCCCAAAGTCCTCACCTGGGTCTGTCTCTCGAATCGGAATAAAATGTGCCGATTTGGTCAACCGGTCGACAATTACCCATATCGTGTCGTGTCCCCTGGAACAAGGAAGTCCAGGTGACAAAATCCATGGTCACGTGGTCCCATTTCCACTCCGCACCGGCAATGACCGCAACTCACCAGCGATCTCAGGTGTGCTCGCCTTGACTTGCCGACAGGTCAAACACGTCCTCACAAAATCAACAATGCCTTCTTCAGGCCTGGCCACCAATATCGCCTCCTCAAGGATGGTACATCTTGGTCCCACCAGGATGTACAGCCTAACCTCGACCTGGTGAAATTCCTGAAGAACCTCCTCCCGAAGAGAAGTGGGAACTATCAAAGACCCCTATACCTCAATATATGCTCGGGATCCTCGGTCCAATCGAAGATGCCTGCCCCGTCGAATCTTGTCTCGATGACCTCACAATCAATGTCCCCAACTGATCCTCTATGATCCTGGGGCCGCAACTCAGGGATGCGACAACAACACCGAGGGTCCCTCGCCCTCACCGGTCACCATTTGCAACCTCATCGCTGCCAACCGACCCATCATCTCCCATTCTTTAATGGCACGGTGGGCCACCACGGCCCCGCTCTTCCTACTCGAGCATCTCGCCACCACATTACCCTTCCCAGGGGTATACATCATATCAAATCGAAACCATTGCAGGTACTCCACCCACCGTCTCTGCCTAAGGTTCAGGTCTCGCCGAGAGAAGATATATCGCAAGCTCTTGTGGTCCGTATACACCACAAATTTCTCCCCAAGGAGATAATGCCGCCAGCTCTTTAAAGCAAAAATCACGCAGCCCAACTCCAAATCATGCGTGGGATAGTTCGCTCATGTGGTCTCAATCGCCTAGATCCATAAGCAATCACCGCCGAGTCCGCATCAACACACAACCAAGACCCACCCTGGAAGCATCACAATACACCTCAAAAGGCACACCCTCCCGTGGGAGAATCAAGATAGGTGTCGAGGTCAATTGTGCCTTCGACTCCATGAAAGCACTCTCACACGCATCGGACCAAATGAAAGGAACTCCCTTCCTAGTCAAGTGTGTCATAGGAGCCGCCAACCGGGAAAAAATCCTCCACGAACCTCCGATAATAGCCTTGCCAAACCAAGGAAGCTACGAATCTCAAACACATTCGTGGGCCTCTTCCACGACATGATCGCCTCAATCTTCTCAGGGTCCACCGTGATACCCTCCTGAAGACACCACATGCCCCAAGAAGTGCACTGTTGCAACCGAAGTCACATTTTGTGAACTTCGCGTACAACCGATGCTCCCGTAAGATCTGCAACACAACCTGCAAATGTTCCTCATGCTCCCTCTTGGTCGCTGAATAGACCAAGATATCGTCGATGAACACCACAACGAACATATCTAAATATGGAGCGAACACCTGGTTCATCAATCCCATAAACATCGCTGGAGCATTCGTGAGCCCAAACGGCATCACAAGCCACTCATAATGCCCATAGCGACAACCGAATGCGGTCTTTGGGATATCCGCCTCCCTAACCCTCAACCGATGGTATCCGGATCTCAAGTCTATCTTGGAAAACCATCTTGCACCTCGAAACCGATCAAACAGGTCATCGATCCTCGGCAATGGATACCTGTTCTTCACGATCACCTGGTTCAGCCTCAGGTAGTCTATACACAACCGAAGTGAACCATCCGCCTTCTTGGCGAACAACACCTGGAGCGCCCACGGTGAGCTACTCCGCCTCGATAAAGCCTCGTGCCAATAGATTATCTATCCGTCTCTGAGCTCTCTAAGCTCTGTCGGTGCCATCCTGTAGGCCGCTAACCTGATCGGTGTTGTCCCTGGCAACAACTCGATCGAAAACTCTACCTCCCTCATGGGTGGCAAACCGACCAAGTCCTCGGGAAACACATCCGGGAACCGATCTACAATGGGTGGCAAAACAGCCTTCCCCTCTCTCCTCCTGTCAACCAACGTCAAGCCGGCTAACCGGTGGGTCACATCACCCCACCCATGCCTCAAAGGTCCCAACCGCATGCCTCCTCGGTCCACTCACCCACAAAGACACCCCGCGTGCCCTCTGGTGTGAGGAACGTCACACGCCGTCGAAAACAATCAATCTTGGCCTCCATGGAGACCAACTAGTCCATACCCAAGATAACATCAAAATCATCTAACTCCATGATATACAAATCACACAACAAGTTAACACCCCCAAGTGTTACCTGCGACAAGCACGACAGATACTCTCAAGTATCGAATTCCACCCAAAGGTGAAGCAACCATCGAGACCGACTCACTGTCTCCCTGGTCTAACTCCAAGCCAACCACCGTAGCATACGAAATAAAAGAATGGGTAGCACCAGGTATCAATCAAACCCGAACAAATAGTATGAGAAATGATAATGGTACCTCTCACCACCGAAGGTCCTGCTCTGCCTCGTCCACTGGTGGAACCTCCGCCTCTCTACCGGTAAGGGCAAAAGTCCTCCCTCGTGGTCCATCGCCACTAGCCTGGCCCATTTGGGCCTTGCCCCGCCGATCAACATGACCCTGTGCCTCCCGCCGAGGTCGCTGCATCGCAGTCGCGTCTGCGTGCTCGTGCCGGCAGCACCGACCTCCGAGACGGAGCCCCACTCCTCGTCCGTGATCTCTCGGACGAGGGCCTACACCGCCTGGTTGAGCTAAGGGTAACACATTCCCTAGCTCCATGCCCTACTTTCCCGCATCGGAAACAGGTCATCTTTTTCCTTGGGCGGTCTCTCGAGACATGCCCGGTCAAACCACAACTCCAACAGGTCCCTAGCCTCCTGCTGGCTGAACTCTCCCGGGGCCCACCGCCTGGCCGGAAACCCTCTGCACTGCCTCCTCTCAGGCCGAGGAGCACCTGCTCCCCACTCTGCCTCTTCTTGTTCGGACCGCCGAATCGCCCGGCCTCCGGGCTCTCGCCCGATCCCGACCTCGCTCAATAATGATCGCCTTGTCGACCGCCTCCCGTAGCTGGTCAACCGCATCGGTTCCACTGTCTTTTCAAAGATGGCCTCAAGCCCTGAATGAAGTCCTGCGTCTTTCGGCCTTCCTTTTCCCAAGACTCCAGAGCAAACCGCCCCAAATCCGTGAAGGCTCGCACATACTCCCCCCACACTCATGCTACCCTGCACAAGCTCATAATACTCTCTACGTCGAGCATACCGCAACGAGCTGGGAAAATACTCCCCAAAGAAGCGCTCAACAAACTCTCTCCACTGATCCGATCGCCATGGACAGCTCTAGTGGATTCCCACCACCTGCGTGGGATACCCAATAAATAGCGCGTCGCCACGCGCACCCGCTCCTCATCTGGCACCCCAATCATCTCAAAGATGTCCTCTGTCCATCTAATCCAGTCCTCGGCTACCTCGGCCGCGAACCATCCTCAAAAGTCCTGGGTGCGTGTTTAGCTAAAACCGCAGCCCCGGTCCACTCCCTCGTCGTGTCGGCTCTACCACGACCTCCCGGCTGGTGCACATCCTGCACCACCCTCGCCTCCTTGCCGCCGAGGCCGTGGTGGCCGCCGAGGCTGCCGTTGCCTCTTCGACTCATCCACCTCTCTAGCCATATCCCTCATCGAGCCCTGCATACCCCGCATGGCCTCCTGCAATCGAATCAACACTCACGTCAAATCAGGTCCCACAACGGGAGCCGATGACCTGGCCGCGGGCTCGCTGCCCCGACTCTATCGTGGGTTCCTCTCGCGGACCCTGGCCTCGGACAACCTCCTCGGTGGTGCCATCACACCGGCTACAACAACAAACAACAAACAACAAACAATCAATACTAGCACCGCTAAGACAAACGACCATCAAAGGCACAACCGACTTGTAGGTTCTCACCACACGACCCGTAGGTCCATACCATGCATATAGCATCGTGTCCCCCATCAGGGTACACCACAATCAAGTCCTGGCTCTCACGGCCACGGGCCATCCTAGCACCACATACAAGCACATCACACACAAAGACAAGCTAGTGCCCTATATGCACCCAATCATACCACTAAAGAATGCACCCCATCCCCATGTATGCTCCTAGGATGATCTAACCGACACCAAAATAACCTAGAATACATGTAAGGACTGCGTTGATCGGGCGCCCTCCCTACGTTTTTCCAAGTCACATGGAATCAATTAACCACCCTTCACTAACCTAGGTCCACTAGACCATGCTCGATACCAACTTGTCACGCCCCGAATTCCCAGGGAACCCGGAACCGGGTACATGACTTCCCTTGCCCGCACCCGAAAGGTCAAGGGGTTGGTGACTAGCACCAATAGAGACTACACCGCGGGTCTTTGTCTCAAATATGCAACCCTTGTACGATCATACATCAAGGGTAATCCCGTACTTTCCCATATATCATCATGCATACAAAGAGTCAAACAATCATACAGACATCACATCATACGGTATGCAAATACAACTGTCCACGGACCCATGTCCGGGATATCACATAAAACAATACAGAATATAACTGTATCATACATCAGAGTAGTGGGCGTCCTCCTGGAAGAAAGTCCTCCACTAGTCTCGGGTCACACCTGAAAAGGGTAAGCAACAAGTAGGGGTGAGCGACAAGCTCAGTAGGTGACCCTAACACTCCACATCATGCAACACATATAAGTCTATACTATATGCTCAGTGTACTCGTGCACCGTGTAGTGTGCACAATCATCAGGACTCAGCCTGCAACAAACATCAGGACAACTTGTCCACGATCCTCCATGGGATCCCAGCTCAGGGCACTCAGCCCTAGCTCCACGAGCTCAACGGCTCAACTCAGGCCTTAGCCTTGTCCACGCGCAATATGCCCGGCCACGATCGCCACACAAGGCTGCCATCGGTGCATATGCCTCGCCACGTCAACCACATAGCACCATCGGTGCATCACGGTGAGAACCCAAACAAGTCACGGAGTCCATGCCCCAATACCTCACATCAACATACTAACATTAGTATGGCATGTCATTCTCAACATTTCCTTTCGAATTGTAGTCAGTCTTCACAAGTAAATCCTCAACCCTTGATTTATGAAGGAAGTACTCATAGTAGCTATTTTCTTGAAATTAAAAGTCCCGGCATTGGGTTCCCTTATCATAAATAAGATAATCTGATTTTTGGGGATTTTTCCGAGATGTCTAACCCCACTTTCCAAAAATTCACCACTACGAACTTTTGGGTTTTTCCGAGATTTTACACTAAAACCCAATTTTCACATTTTGAAATAGTGGGAATTAATTTTTCTAGTATTTTTCTTTGAATCCAAATGGGGGGTATTTCGTTATTTACATTGTAACTTAAGTAATACTTAAATGTGGAGAGGCATAATGGTTTACAATGTAAATGTCCAGTGCAGTGCAGTTGCACTGCAGCGGAACACTGTTTCACTCCTACGGATTTGATGCTCCGGACTGATGCTACGGATCCTTGTTTCATCGTACGGATTTGATATGTCGCGGATCGATTACTCCGGACTACCGATCCGGACTAACTCCCTCCGGACTATCGATCGGAAAACACCGTTCACTTAGCCCGGAAAAACACTATTCACTTAGTCCCGGAAAAACACTCGTTCACTTAGTCCCTGGAAACACTATTCACTTAGTCCGGAAACACTATTCACTTAGTCTCGAAAAAACACCGTTCACTTAGTCCCGGAAACACTATTCACTTAGTCCGGGAAAAACACCGTTCATCATCGTTTTTGCCAATTTTCTCACTAGAATGGCAACCCAAGAACCCCAAACACTCATAAACACATTTATTTTGATATACACCCCATTACACGTCTTAAATAACTCTAAATTTCATGTAATCAACAGAAATACCTCTTTTATGCATTTAAATCACAAGATTCAACCAAAAATTGGGTTTCCCCCAAATCTTAAGGTTCATCCCCAAATTTCATGATTTCACCCAAATTAAGCATGCTAAGCCTACTATGAATCATATAAGGAGTTAGAATCACCTACCTGGAAGATTCTTTGCGATCCACGAGCTCCAATCGCCCCAAAATCGCCAAGAAAGCTCTACGCTCTTCACCTTCTCTCTCTCTCTCTCTCTCTCTCTTGCTCAAACATGCACGTACCAATAATTGGCAATTAAAGATATAAGGCAGTTCTTAATTATATATATACCGTTGTCAATAATTGGCCTCCCAGCGATAATTGACCCGAACGCAATAATTGACCTCCCGAGGTCACGAACTCCAAATTAAGTCAAATTACTGTCAAAACGCTCGAAATAACGAGCACAACACTGTTCAGATATTATCACACTCAAATGACTGCTCAAACGCAAAGTCAACCAATAAACCCCAAAAAGTCAACAATTGGGTCAAACGGGGCCCCGACTCGGAATCGGGCCCAAGTACAGTCAAAATGCTCACATCGACGGCTACACTACCATCCAGATAGTTACATTCCCATAGAATGACTATCTCTCAAAACTACCCAAATACGAGTCTTTACAAACAAGGTGTGCTCAAATTGTTTTAGAAGGTCACCCGTAGCCAATTTGGTGTTTGCCATGGCCGATGGAGCGCAAAAAGCACAGATGTGCAACTGATGAGATCCATTGCAACCGATTGGTGGCTTGCCACAGCCGAAAAGTAGCTTAACGTGGCCAAATAGGGTTATCCACCGGTTTTTGTCCCGTTTTGTTATGGAAGTGTTGTGATGCCTTGAGGGGATCTTGGGGATTATTACCCTAAAGTTTTGCTCTGGAAGTGTTATAATCCCAAGGGATGTCAGTTGCCACCATGAGAGCTGAGTACACAAAGCATGTAGTATAGACTTGTATGTCTGCATGATGTGGAGTGTTGGGGTCACCTACTGAGCTTGTCGCTCACCCCTACTTGTTGTTTACCTTTTTCAGGTGTGATCCGAGACTAGTGGAGGACTTTCTTTCAGGAGTACATGCCCACTACTCTGATATATGATACAGTACTGTATTGTGTATTGTGTATTGTATTATGTTTGTATCCCGGACATGGGTCCATGGACAGTTGTATTTGCATACTGTTTGTGATGTGATGTCTGTATGACTGTTTGACTTATTGTATACATGATGATGTATGGCAAAGTACATGATTACCCTTGATGTATGACTGTACAAGGTTGCATATTTGAGACAACACCCGCGGTGTAGTCTCTATTGGTGCTAGTCACCAACCCCTTGACCTTTCGGGTGCGGGCAAGGGGAAGTCATGTTCCTGGTTCCGGGTTTTCTTGGAATTTGGGGGCGTGACATGTGAGGATTGGCTAGCCCATGTTAATGGAGGCGGAATCAACTCCTTAAGTCCCACATTGGTAGTGGAGGGGAACGAAACATGCCACATAAGTGGATACGGATACCTCACCTAGTAAGAGGCCATTTGGGGGCTTCAAGGTTACCAAAAATAAATTGGCGTGGGTCGAGGCTCAAAGCAAACAATATCTTGTTAACGGGGAGTCTGGGCCATTACAGTTAGTATCAAAGCCATTACCTGGGTTGGTGTGCTAGTCCCATGGGAAAGTGGGCCTCATAAGGGGAGTAGATTATAAGGATTGGCTAGCCTACATTGGTGGAGTATGAAAATAATTCCTTAAGTTCCACATCGGTAGTGGAGGGGAATGAAGCACGCTGTATAAGTGGGTGTGGATACCTCACCTAACAAGAGGCCTTTTGGGGGCTTCGAGCCTACAAAAAATAAATCTGTGCAAGCCGAGACCCAAAATAGACAATATCTTGCTAGTGGGTGGTCTGAACCATTATATGGAGGCCTTTCCTTATAGAAAGACATTGCCCACTACTTTAATGTACTATTTCATACTGTACCTGTGTTTGTACTATTTATTTGATCTCAAACATGAGTCCATGGAAAGTTGTATATGATGTATGATTATTGTTTGGGATATTTTATGTATTATGATCTTTGATAAAGTACAAAATTACTCTTGATGTATAACTATACAAGATTATATGATGGAGACAAAAAGACAAAACCCATGGTGTAGTTTCTATTGGTGTTTATCACCACCAGTTGACCCTTCGAGTATGTGCATGAAGAGTCACGTTCTTGGTTCAGGGTTCTTGAAGTTTGGGGGCTCATTTTCTAGCAAGGTTTTGAGGTTTGATTGACTAGGCATGGCCGAGCGAACAGTAGTCGAGTGAATCAGATCTATTTTAAGCAACTAACTCAAATTCCAGTGTATTTTTCAGCTTTGATTGACCAGGGCGGTCGATGTGGCCTTGGTCGACTAAAATGTTTCCTATTCAATTGACTAGCAGCTCAAGTGTATTGTTTTTCAGCTATCTCTTCCCAATTTGACCTTGAGGCTTCAAAACTCATGTACAGGGTTGGTTTTGGTCTCTCCATGAGAGCCCAGTGGGATGGAGCTGTAGAGATTTAGATATATTCTTAGGTTTAAGGGCCTAAGGGATGCTAGTTGGCAAGGTGAAAGTTTAGTTAGGTTGTGTTATAAAACCGTTGTGAGGTTTTGATTTGTGTTATTTATACTTATGCTATTATTAATTTGTACATGTATTATATGTATTGCATAACAGTGGGGCCTTTTGGGGCGTGACAAAACTTTAGTATATCTACCTTTGCCTAGATCATGTGCAAGAACTGCAAAGAACCTAATCGTGGATTAACTTCTCTCTTCATTGTTAAGTCATTGATTAATGGCATACTATCCGTAATTAACCGAGTTGGTACATTTAAATTATAAAGGGTCTCCATCTTCCTCTCTTACACAAGCTACCTAAAGCTTGGTCTATATCTCCACAATGGCCATAAATGCATTACACACCCTTCAACTTTGAGTTGTGACATCTTCTCCCACTTGGTTCTCAAAGCATCCTCATTGCAACTATTAGCATCACTTTATTGTAGGCTGCAATGATCCCCATTCCCTTGCTTACCTATATGTTGACAATGATGGGGAGTCTTCTCAGATGAGCTTGCTTCTCTTTGCTTGTTTCATACCAAATGCTTTAGGTAATTTTTCTTGAGTCATAGATAGAAATGACAAAAAGATAGGTTAGGACCGGATAATAGGTGACCCGAACTCGTTTCAGGTGGGTTTGAGTCGAGTCAGGACGGAACTAAAGAGCGCAGTGAGTCAGGATGAGATGACACAAATATTTTAAGGCAAAACTACTTACAAACATTTGAAAAGGTCGGGTTAGGACATATCTGCCAATACCCATGTCCATCTTGTCGTTCCTTTGAGTCGGGACATGTCACACCCTCGAATTCCAAGAAAACCCGGAACCAGGAACATGACTTCCCCTTGCCCGCACCCGGAAGGTCAAGGGGTTGGTGACTAGCACCAATAGAGACTACACCGCAGGTGCTGTCTCAAATATGCAACCCTGTACAGTCATACATCAAGGGTAATCATGTACTTTCCCATACATCATCATGCATACAATAAGTCAAACAGTCATACAGACATCACATCACAAATAGTATGCAAATACAACTGTCCACGGACTCATGTTCGGGATACAAACATAATATAATACACAATACAGAATACAGTACTATATCATACATCAGAGTAGTGGGCACGTCCTCCTGGAAGAAAGTCCTCCACTAGTCTCGGGTCACACCTGAAAAAGGTAAACAACAAGTAGGGGTGAGCGACAAGCTCAGTAGGTGACCCCAACACTCCACATCATGCAGACATACAAGTCTATACTACATGCTCTGTGTACTCGTGCACTGTGTAGTGTGCACAATTATCAAGACTCAGCCTGCAAACAAACATCAGAACTCAGCCTGCTCACCCAGGACAACTTGTCCACGATCCTCCATGGGATCCCAGCTCAGGGCACTCAGCCCTAGCTCCATAAGCTCAATGGCTCAACTCAGGCCTTAGCCTGTCCACAGTGCAATATGCCCGGCCACAGTCGCCACACAGGCCTGTCATCGGTGCATATGCCTGTCACGTCAACCACATAGCACCATCGGTGCATCACGGTGAGAACCCAAACAAGTCACGAAGTCCATGCCCCAATACCTCACACCAACATACTAACATTAGTATGACATGTCATTCTCAACATTTCCTTTGGAACTGTAGCCAGTCTTTACAAGTAAATCCTCAATCCTTGATTTATGAAGGAAGTACCCATAGCAGCTATTTTCTTGAAATCAAAAGTCCCAGGCATTGGGTTCCCATATCATAAATATGATAATCAGATTTTTGGGGATTTTTCTGAGATGTCTAACCCCACTTTCCAAAAATTCACCACTACGAACTTTTGGGTTTTTCCGAGATTTTACACTAAAACCCAATTTTCACATTTTGAAATAGTAGGAATTAATTTTTCTAGTATTTTTCTTTGAATCCAAATGGGGGGTATTTCGTTATTTACATAGTAACTTAAGTATTATACTTAGATGGGTATAGGTTACGATGTAAATAGGTCCAGTCCAGTGTTGCCCAGTGTCCAGTGTCACGGGGTCAGCCTTTATAGCAGCTTAACCCGTGCGGCACCTAGTTCCCACCCGTACAAAGGAACGCTAGGTCAGCCTAACTCGTCGCATTTGGATCGGAACCCATCGATCCGTTGTAAAGCAATTGTGTAGGGAAGCGCTTAGCGGAAGATCGATTTAAATGAAGGCAACAAACAATTGTATTGATTGCTTGAAAGCTTTACAACATCACTCCCCTACATATAGATGTTAACACTTTTCTGGCTATGTCGCCAGGAGACATCATATATGATCGAAATCTAAAATCTCTACAACTTACTCTATAAGCTAAGTACAACACTTTACAAAGGGGAAATACCCCAAAATGGCCTAAGTATGCTAGGATAAGCCTCGGTCCGTGACATTCTCCCCCACCCGATTTCGCAGCGTCCTCGTTGCGTCTTCGGCTTCCTCGAGCTCGTCAAACTGCCTGATGTAGCGTTCGACTCCTTCACGGTACTCTTCAATCTCCTTGGAGAATTGCCCCAGATCCTCTTCCTTCTCCCAGCTTGCCTCTTCAATCGGCCTATTCTTCCATTGGACGTAGTACTCCACTTGGCTTGGATCTACGCCTCTTCTTGGCACGACTCTACAAGAATGGATTTTCTCTATTTCTTTGTCGTAGGTCTTGCCTGTTGATGCTTTTGGTGTCCGTACCGCCCGTTGTCTGCTCGTATCTTCCAAGTCTTCGTGGTAAGGCTTGAGCAAACTAACGTGGAACACCGGATGTCTTTGTAAGCTAGTCGGGAGGTCCAGTTTGTATGAGACCTTCCCAACTCTCTTAAGTACTTTGAAAGGCCCCTCATATCGGCGCACCAAACCCTTATGTAATTGTTTGAGTGCTTTGGTTTGGCGCGGAAGGAGTTTGAGCATCACCATGTCTCCTTCCTGAAATTCCAAGGGCCTCCTTTGTTGATCCGCCCACTTCTTCATCTTCTTCGCTGCTTTGTGCAAGTATGCCCTGGCCAGATCCGTCTGTTCATGCCATCCTTTTGCAAACTTGAACGCCACGGGGCTCTTTTCAGTGTACCCCCGAGTGATGGAAGTGGGCGTCAATGGTTGCTGCCCAGTTGAGAGTTCGAACGGACTCTCGTTCGTGGACTCGCTCTTCTGCAAATTATATGAGAATTGGGCTATGTCCAAAAACTTGGCCCAATCTCTTTGGTTGACACTCACGTAGTACCTCAGATACAGCTCCAATAAGCCATTGACACGTTCAGTTTGGCCGTCTGTTTGTGGGTGGAAACTTGTTGAAAAGTTTAAGTTCGAACCCATTATCCGGAACAGCTCGGTCCAAAACCGCCCAGTAAATCGAGAGTCCCAATCGCTCACGATTGTCTTTGGAATGCCCCAGTACTTCACCACATACTTGAAGAATAGTCGGGCTGTGTCGTCTGCTGTGCAGTCCTTTGGAGCTGGAATGAAAACTCCATATTTAGAGAATCGGTCGACCACCACAATGATCGTACCGCATCCTTCAGATCTTGGGAGACAAACAATGAAGTCCATCGAAACACTTTCCCAAGGTCTTTCTGGAGTAGGCAAAGGTTCTAACAGTCCCGCCAATTGCCGATTCTCTATCTTGTCTTGTTGGCACACAAGACAAGTCCGCACGTACACTTGGACGTCCTCGTAAAGTTGAGGCCAGTAGTAGCTCCGTTCCACCAATGCCAAGGTACGATCGACTCCGGGATGGCCAGCCCACCGCGAGTCGTGACATTCTTTGAGGATGTCTCTCCTCAAACTTCCCCATTTAGGAACGTACACCCGTTCCCCTCGAGTATGGAGCAAGTCATCTCTTAGCCAAAATCGTCGCGTCTTCCCAGCTTTGATGCATTCCACCAAGGACTTGGCTAATGGATCGTGCTCCATTCCTTCCTTCAGTTTGTCCACCAGGGGGAATTGTGGTTAGCTAATGGCTGCGAGTTCCGCCTTCCGACTTAGTGCATCAGCCACCACATTGTTTGTGCCCGGTTTGTACTCGAGCACAAAGTCGAATTCCGCTAGGAGTCCTTGCCACCTTGCTTGCTTCGGAGTTAAGTTCCTTTGAGTTAGAAAATAACTCGTAGCAATATTGTCCGTCTTCACCATGAACTTGGATCCTAGCAAGTAATGCCTCCACACCCGAAGGCAATGCATAACTGTCGTCATCTCCTTTTCATGCACCGCGTACCTCCGTTCGGTACCATTAAGTTTCCGGCTTTCATATGCTACAGGATGCCCCTTCTGCATAAGAACTCCACCGATGGCAAAGTCTGAAGCATCGGTGTGAACTTCATAAGGTTTCGTATGGTCCGGCAGGGCCATCACCGGCCCGTTGGTCACCGCTTGCTTCAACTTCTCAAATGCCTCTCGGCAAGCATCATCCCACACCCAAGTCTTGTTCTTCTTTAGTAGTTCCGTTAAGGATGCGGCAATGTGGGAATAACCGCGGATGAATCTTCTATAGTAGTTAACCAAGCCAAGGAAGGAACGCATCTCCGGGACTTTCTTGGGCGTCTCCCATTCCTTGATGGCTAACACTTTCTTGTTGTCCATCTTTAATTTGCCGCCGCCAATGATGTGACCCAAGAAGGGCACCTCCTTCTTCGCAAAGTCACATTTCTCCTTCTTCACAAAGAGTTGGTTCTCCCTTAAGATTTGGAAAACCCGCCGTAAGTGTGCCTTGTGTTCCTCCAACGTTTTGCTATAGACGACAATGTCATCAATGTACACCACGACGAATCTATCCAAGTATGGTTGGAAGATCCGATTCATCAACGTACAGAATGTGGCAGGGGCGTTTGTGAGGCCAAAGGGCATCACCAAGAACTCGTAAGAGCCGTATCTTGTGATGCACGCCGTCTTTGCCTAATCACCTTCGGCTATCCGCACTTGCCAATATCCCGACCGCAAGTCTAGCTTTGAGAACCATCTCGCAGCACCAAGTTGATCAAAGAGGTCGGATATAAGTGGGATGGGGTAGCTGTTCTTCACTGTGATCTTGTTGAGCACCCTATAGTCAATGCATAGCCGCATCGACCCATCGTGCTTCTTTTGGAACAACACCGGTGCTCCAAATGGCGCTTTGGATGGCCGAATGAATCCGGCGTCCAACAAGTCCTTCAGTTGTTTCCGAAGTTCCTCCAACTCCGGTGGTGCCATCCGATAGGGTACCGCAGCAGTAGGCCTTGCACCGGCCTCTAGCTCGATCCTGTGGTCCACCTCCCGCTTCGGCGGAAGTTGTTTGGGGAGTTCGGGTGGCATAACGTCCCCAAACTCTTCAAGGACCGTATTCACTTCAGTTGGGGGCTCCTCCCCAACATTTGGGTATTCTTCCTTCACCATGGCAATGAAAGTTGGCTCCTGTCGCCTAACTCCTTTGGACAGTTGGAGCGCTGAAAGAGACTTCGCCTTGAGTTCTTCCTCCCTCATTACCTTCACCATGCACGTCTTTCCCTCATCCATGATGCACATCGTGTTGGTGCTCGGAATTGGAATTACACGCACCTGGTCAACGAACTCCATCCCCAGCACCATGGGATAGTCGTCCATCGACACCACGGAGAGATTCACCTTGCCTCTCCACTCGCCGATACTTAGCTCGACACCTCGAGCCACGCCATGGATTGGACTGGCACTGGAGTTCACCGCCTTCAGCCAGCCCTTCTTTTCCTTGTAGACTATCCCCAGTTTACGAGCTTCTTCGACCTTGATGAAGTTGTTGGTCGCACCCGTGTCCACCAAGGCCTTAGTTTTAAGGTTCTTGGCCTTAGCGAGCACGTACATGCGCCCCTTCTGTCGTCCGGATGGTGGCACCTCCACCTTCGCCTTGATTGCATTGAGGAGTTGCAAGGAACCAAGTCGTGGATCCCTCGCATCCTTTCCTTCGTCTTCATTGATCATCGCCGAGAAGCTTGGAGCGCTTCGGGCACTCAAACGCCTTGTGAGGGCCTTCGCAAAGGAAACAGGAGATCTTTGGTTTCTCCCCATCCTTGGAACTATTCGCGAAATGTTTTGGGCGAAAGTCCTTAGATGGTTGGAAGGGTCTCCCTTTTACTTCACTTCGGTTGTCTCCCCCACGCTTCTCCTTGTGGAACCTGTTCGCCTTGGAAGTCGATGAAGAGCTAGTGGCCTTCTCCGGCTTCTTATATTCGATGAGTGATTCGGCCACTGCCATGGCCGACGCCAGGTCCTGTACATTCCTCCGCTGCAGCTCCAGTTTCGCTCATTGTTGCAATCCGTCCATGAAGGAAAATAATGAATCCTTCACAGACATGTCCAGGATCTCCAAGATGAGCTCTGAAAACTCGCGGACGTACTCCCGCACCGTGCCTTTGTGGGTAAGGCGCCGAAGTTTTGCCCGGGACTCGTCCTCCGCGTTCTGGGGATAGAACTGGGCCTTGATCTCCCGCTTGAAATCCGCCCAATTGTCGATAATACATAGGCCGCACTCCTTGTCGGCATATCGTCGCCTCCACCACACCATAGCCGAATCGACTAAGTATAGTGGAGCGGTCTTCACCTTCTTTGCCTCGTTGACAATGTTCAAGGCATCGAAGTACTGCTCCATGGTCTAGAGGAAGTTGTCTAACTCCCTCGCATTCCTTGACCTGGCATAGGTCTTAGGTTTCGGCACATCGATTTTGGAGCTGGAATGGCCACCAACGCCGCCTTGGGTGACCGCCATCTTGCAGAGAGACCAATCCGCCTTGATCTCTTTGATTTCCTCCTGCATCGCTAGGATTTGGGACGTGAGAGTGTCCTTCAGGCCGTCGAACCGAGAGTTCATGTCATCCATGACGGAGTTGAGAAGCCCTTGCATCCTCCCAAAGCTTTCCTCACCCTCTGAGTCCAGCTTTTCGATGCTTTCAGTGTGCTCCTCGACCACCTCCATCTGTTCGGCTAACGCCAACTCCAATTTGGCTAGCCGACTCTCCAGCGGACATGTTTCCCTCGAAACGGACTTATCTCTCCTCCGTTCCTTAGCGTGGTGCTCCTTGTCGCGGCCTTCGTGGTCACCACCACTAATGACAACAGATCCTCCGTTTGTCATTTTTACACCGTCTCGAAGTTTTTGATTGTTCCACCGAACTTAGCACCAACCGTGCTCTGATACCACTTGTCACGGGGTCAGCCTTTATAGCAGCTTAACCCGTGCGGCACCTAGTTCCCACCCGTACGAAGGAACGCTAGGTCAGCCTAACTCGTCGCATTTGGATCGGAACCCATCGATCCGTTGTAAAGCAATTGTGTAGGGAAGCGCTTAGCGGAAGATCGATTTAAACGAAGGCAACAAACGATTGTATTGATTGCTTGAAAGCTTTACAACATCACTCCCCTACATATAGATGTTAACACTTTTCTGGCTATGTCGCCAGGAGACATCATATATGATCGAAATCTAAAATCTCTACAACTTACTCTATAAGCTAAGTACAACACTTTACAAAGGGGAAATACCCCAAAATGGCCTAAGTATGCTAGGATAAGCCTCGGTCCGTGACGAGTTACACTACAGGAGCTGCGACTCGTAGCTCAGAACCTGCGACTCGTAGCTGCGGAACGGCGACTTGTAGCTGCAGAGCGCGGAGCTGCAGCGCGCCTCGAAGACTTGAAGCGATGCTACGACCTTCGACCTACGAGGCAACGAACTTCAACCTTCGAACTACGGGTCTACGAACTACGACCCTACGAACTACGAACCTTCGAGCTACGAACTACGACCCTTCGACCCAGTACTTCGGATTTTCGTCAGTTCGACCCAGTAACGCGCCCAGGGTATTATTCATCATCGTTTTCACCTGTTCTTCGTCTGGAACGCGCCCAGAAACTCCCAGACGCTCACTAACACCCCTGTTTCGCAACAAACTATGATATCTACCTCAAAACGCATCCAGAACGCCTCTAAATCGCGCAGAAACAACAGAAACACGTATAAAATTTCAGATTTTCAGAAATCTAGATCTAAACCCAGATTTCCATGGTTTACTTATCAACTCTCATGAAAAACACAGTAATCAACCCCAAAATCACAGAAACATATATCCACAATGATAATAAATAGTTCTTAACCACAGATCTTATGCTAAACCATTAGATCTAACCCAAAATTGATTTTCCCCAAATTCTAGGGTTCATGCTCAATTTCATAAATCATGATAAATTTGTGCAGATCCAAAACAAGAGAGAGATAAGAAGTTCAAGGACACCTACACGAACCCAAATCGCCCCAAATCGCCAAGGCCTCCAAGCTCTCTCAAGCTCTCTCTCTCAAACGCACAAACGTGAAACGTAAAGTGAAAGCTTCTTTTTTTTTTCTGCTATTTATATTTCTGCCAGTCAACTGACCTAGTCAACCATTGATCCAGTCAATAATTGACCTCCAAGGTCCCGAACTCCAAATTGAGTCAAACTACAGTCAAAACGCTCGAAATGACGAGCACAACACTAAACAGATGTTATTACACCCAAATGACCGCCCAAACGCAAGGTCAACTAATAAATCCCGAAAAGTCAATAATCAGGTCAAACGAGGCTCCGACTCGAAATCGGGCCCAAGTACAGTCAAAATGCTCACATCGACTACACTACCGTTTAGATAATTACATTCCCATAGAATGACTATCTCTCAAAACTACCCAAATACGAGTCTTTACCGGACAAATTGGATAAAAATAGCCTAAATCGGGCAGAGCAAGGTAGGTTGGACTAGAATTGCCATTCTTAGTCATGGATGCAAGACTTTATTTGATTGCCTGTTCTTGACAACACTTCACTCTATTACTTTAGCAAGGCAATGAATGCTTGCCGAATTTAGATCTTATACCATTTATCATAGATTTAATGCTTTTTGTACTTACTATGATCAATTGATTAGTGCACATGTGACCAATTTTGTCATGTTAGACTCATTTGATTTATAAATGGTTCATTAGGATGACAAAAACCTCTTAATTGGAGAATTATCAAGGGACTCATCTTTATGCTCAGCACCAGTCTACGTTTCTACAACGCACGAATGCATAACACGCCCTTCAATTCAACTCAGCAACCACAATGCAGAAAATGGACTTACCCACCATAGCAAGCACAGTCAGGTGGGCGACTCAATGTCCCGGGTCGGATCCGGTTAGTCAGGCCTGAATACCGGATGGGCAACCAAAAATATAAAAATAAAAACAGAGAAGTGGGGGCTGCTGCGAACAAGAGACGAAAGTTCCAATCTATTTCGTCGCTACTTGTCGGATTCGGAATCTTGGGTTTTTCAGAATACCTATTTTACTACACCCTCCCATGTTCTCATCACTTCAGCCCGGGAGAAAAAAAACGGGGGATTTTTGTTTTTGTTTTTGTTTTTGTTTTAGCTCTCTGTCAGATCGGAGGAGATGATTGCATCTGTTCTGATTTGATACGAGGAGAAATGGAAGAAAAAAGCAAGCTTTCTGGGTGTTTCAATCCGAATTGGATTTGACTCGGGTTCGAGTTGCTTTCCGCTCTTTTGACTCATTTTCTCGGCACGCAAACAGAGAGCCTTTGCTATTTGGAAAGTGGGTTTTGTGTTTTGGAGTCGGGGAAATATGCAACCACCTCGGTATATGACGAGATCGAACAGCATGGCAAGGGAAAAGCGGAGTTTGGATCCGGGTGGCAGTACCGTGGAAGGTCAGCCCCAAAGGAAACGGCCTGCTTTCTCCAGGTATTAGGATGTTTACTTCACTTGCCGGCTCAATTGTATTTCTAGATTATTTTTCTGAATTTGGTTCCTTAGTGATTGTTGTTGCATATATAAGCATCTACTGAGAGTGGTCGTTTTAATTGCGGGTGTTGTGGATCTGAGCAGGGGAGTGAGCGTAAGAATGGCAGAAATTTCAAACACGGGTTTTCTTTATAATGGAAGCTTGTGTAAGCTTGAGATCATATCACAATCAACTGAGACACTAGTATTTTCTTAAAGTGTAAAGTTTAGTACAGCGTGACACATAGCAGGTAGCTTTAATGCACGAGAGACAATAAACATTGCTAAAAGTGTTCCTCGTGGAATCAGGCTTGATATTTTTGACAGGGAAGTGAGGAAAATTAGCGGATTGTATGTAATCTCCATTATCTTACTAAACTTCGTTGTAAGGATGTTGTAAATGTTATAATGGGTTATTGGTAGTCCTATTTAGTGCGATGTGTCGACTATTGGTGTCCTGAGAGTTTGGACGCAGGCGACTGCCCATATTGGAGCACCCCTGGACAAAATACTTTGGGTATTTGACTGTCTGTGTTGGAGCATTAGACTGTTGCGGCAAAGTGTTTTAATTTTTCGTTTATGTAGTGTACTGTTCTCTATAGAATAAATTACTGTGTACCCAATTAGGGTTAACATTCTCTCCCTCCCTCTCTCTCACACAGACACACACGCCCGTGTTTTCAATTATTATGAAGAATATTATTGATTATTCAACTAATTCCCATTATAAGCTTACACCCTTGTTCATCTGCTGTGTTACTTGCACATTTTTTACCACATCCCCAGCGGCCACATTCATAATATCATTTGGAAATTCCTGTTTTCAATAAATAAGGCCTTAGCTCATCTTTATATGACTTGCTTCTATATGTGATGTCAGTGAAAATGATAGTATGATGATGCCACAAAGTTATTTTTCATCTGAAGTGCAGGTTAACTTGTATTGCTGTTTGCATGAGCTGACATGCATAAGTTTTTTGTTTTTGTTTTTTCTAAAATTTATTTTAATTGAATAGTGCAAACTCTTGCAGTGTAGTTGTTGAAGCTCTTAAGGTGGACAATCTACAGAGACTTTGCTCATCACTGGAGCCTATTCTCCGGAGAGTTGTAAGACTTATATCCTTTCCCTGGGAACTTATTCTTGTTTTTGGATCCATTTCATCATTTGGTTATTGATATGATTTAAGGAATTGATTAAATATAGTCATTGACCAATGCTATACATGCAGTTAGGACAAATCCTGAGTGAAGAGAATAAAACCTGGGACTAAAGACACTATAATCAGTGTTTGTGTGTGTAAGACATAGGGGGCAGTTGTATTCATATGCATCAATTTAATTGTTGTCTATGCAAATTATAGCACGCTGGAGTGGAGATTTCATATGCATTATGAATATTATTAAATGAAAATATCTTTACACTGATCTCAAACATGATGCCTGCTTCATCTTCCTTGTCCCATGTATTCTTAACAGATCATATATGTGAAACTGGAATTTAAGATGTCATCTAGTGTGAATTGCTTTAATGACTTTTCTCTTTTCTACGGTCCCTTCTGAATGCAGTAATGTAGGCAGTTTTTTATTTAAAAGTTTCAAAACATGTGATAGATGAATGTTGTCATTTATGTTTTGGCATTGAAAGTTGCTGGCTTACTCTCGGTTGTTCTGTTGCTTTCCAAACAGGTAAGCGAAGAAGTTGAGCGTGCATTGGCAAAGCTAGGCCCTGCTAAGACTGGTGGGAGGTATGATTGTTTATGTATGAATATAGTAAACCAATCAGGGGGCTCTATGTATGCAGTGGTAAAGCTAGTTTATAAGGGCATAGTAGGAAGTCTGTGTCGCTTTGGCTATGAAATATAGCACCCTTTCTGTGAATTTGATTACAGTATTTTCTATGAAGCCAATTGCCTATCCGAAATCTATCCAACATTATATTGGTCTCCATGCCAGCGATATCATGACATTGCCAAGTTTCCATTACTACTGATCATTGTTGCCACTGCCTTTTTGTTCTCTCTGCTGCTTGCTTGTCCATTCTGTGTCTTAGGCTAATTGCGCGGAGTTCTTTATTATTTTGTAGGTCAATCTGATGGAAAATTAAAATGATAAGTCTTTCAATTGACTGATCTTTTAGATTTTGCTTTATTTTTCTTTTTTACTGTTGTCCTTATTGCTCATATTGTTGAACATTTAATGTCATTTTTATGCCAATGATGTGCTCATCTGAGGTTAGTAAATATTCAGGGCTTCGCCTCCACAATTGGAAGGACCAGATGGAAGAAACTTGCGATTGCAGTTCAGGTCTAGTTTGTCCCTCCCTCTATTTACTGGAGGTAGAATAGAAGGGGAGCAAGGAGCTGCAGTTCATATTGTATTAATGGATGCAAACAATGGTCGTGTTGTAACATATGGACCAGAGTCATCAGTGAAAATAAATGTCGTTGTGCTAGAAGGTGATTTCAACAATGAAGAGAATGATAATTGGACAGAAGAAGAATTTGAGAGTTACGTGGTGAAAGAGCGTGAGGGAAAGAGGCCACTTCTTACTGGGGATCTACAGGTGACATTGAAGGAAGGTGTAGGAACACTAGGGGAGGTAACATTCACTGACAACTCTAGTTGGATTAGGAGCAGGAAATTTAGACTTGGACTGAAGGTTGCCTCAGGCTGTTGTGAGGGAATTCGAATACGTGAAGCAAAGACAGAGCCCTTCTCCGTGAAGGATCACAGAGGGGAATGTGAGTAATATATTTATCATGTTAAGGTTTCTTTTATGTTTGATGGTCTAATGGTGCTGTATTGTGATGGTGTCTGTATTTTTTCCCCATTTACAGTATACAAAAAACACTATCCACCTGCATTAAGTGATGAGGTTTGGAGATTAGAGAAGATTGGAAAAGATGGTGCATTTCACAAGCGGCTGACTAAAGCTGGAATATTTACTGTCAAAGATTTCCTTCGACTTGTAGTTCAGGACTCACAGAGATTGCGGAATGTAAGAGTGCTGGTTTTGATAGTTGAACCACGTTTAAATTCACATATTTCTCTGTATTTTATTGT
The DNA here is from genome assembly GCA_023512835.1 of Taxillus chinensis. NCBI lineage: Eukaryota > Viridiplantae > Streptophyta > Magnoliopsida > Santalales > Loranthaceae > Taxillus > Taxillus chinensis. Next base: position 20,122,388 of record CM042092.1, on the reverse strand, counting down.
GGACCCCTACTGTTCTAGATTCTTGGAAGTGGCATGTCGACTAAGATGTGGGATGCCCTTGTAGAGCATGCGAAGACGTGTGCCATAAGTGGGAAGCTTTACGTTTATTATTCTGATGACGCAAGGGATGTGGGTGTTGTTTTCAACAATATCTATGTGTTATGTGGCCTAATAGCAGGTGGACAATACTACTCGGCAGATTCTCTTTCTGATGGACAGAGGGTATGTTATCATATTGTGGTATTCGTTTAGACATGCATCAAGCTAAGAGCATTAGCATTGGACTCATCAAATGTTTTTTAAAATTATATATACGTGACTAAAAATTAATTACATATAACTATAAGGTATCCTTAAAATATGCATTTTAACTAAAAACTTTAAAAAATTATGATTTTTATTCTATTGGTTCTTTAAATTTGAGAAACTAATAAGGTAAAAATTATAATTTGTTAAAGTTTTTAGTTAAAATGTTTACTGCGAGGACACTTTATAGTCATATGTGGCTAATATTTAGCTATATATATAATTTAGAAAAAAAAAACTTTGATGAGTCCAATTTGAGTGCTCTCACGGATAACCTATGCTAGCATAATCCATGCGTCAGAATATAACAATGTTGGTTATTTTTCTTCTTCTTTATGTTTATTAAAATTTCATTAATTTTCAATAGAAATTTATAAATACGTATGAAATTACTAGATCTTTCATTTTGAAAATTAAGTTATCAAAAGACTGCTAGCTTCATAACTTAACTCTGTAATTTGGCTATTTCTTTTAGGGATATGTGGATAACTTGGTGAAGAAGGCATATGAGAACTGGATGCATGTTGTTGAGTATGATGGGGAGTCTCTTCTAAGCTTTAAGCAAAATAAGATACTGGGTGCACGTCAAAGTGAGGATTCTTTGGGTCAGCAAGGTTATCTAAACTCCTTTGACCATCTGCAAACTCTACCATGCTTGCCAGTTTCTGTTCCTTCAGAGCAGTCATCCAGGGAATTAGGCCCGACAGCCAGAGGTATTTATTTATATACATAAAATAAATACATCCTAAACTGGCCTAAAAGGAGACACTCATATTGCTTCCAACAAAATGATCCAGATGATTAGTATTGGTGTAAGGTTGCATTTGAGTTTGGATTGTTAGACTGTGGACCTACACTCAATGTGGAAAGGGAGGGATCTGATAAATTGATAGATATAAATTGGACTTTATTTCAAATGTTTGATAGAACCCCCTTAATGGTTCTTTTGAAAGGTGCCGTCATGTCTATCTAGTAACTTTTCATGTTTCAAGAAGTCTGTATGTGGTTTTTTAAAATTTATGTTGCAACCATTCATCTACTTGGCTTCTGACTGAATTATTTCTCTTTCTAGGTTATAATGGCAGTCTGGTTGCCCAATATCCCATGCAGCCGCAAGATGTAAATCCCAATGCTCCAAGCCAGCTCAATGGGCCCTCTTTTCCGCATGACAACCAGCTGATCAGTGCATCTGACCGGCCCCAGCTTTTGAGGAATGACAATGCTCTAGTCACAGGTTTTCTGGGCAGTGGAACGTCAAATTCCTATTCTTTCAGGGGTGTTGAGGGCTTTTCCCCCGAGGAAGAGATCCGAATGAGAAGTCATGAGATGCTGGGAAGTGAAGACATGCAGCATCTGCTTCGCTTGTTTAATGATGGCAGCGATGGTCATTCCTCCATGAATGTTACTGAAGATGGATTACCCTTCCCATCAGCTTACATGCCCATCCCATCCCTGGACCATGGCTTCAATAATCACCAAGTCCGTTCATCAGGAAAAGCTGTAGTTGGTTGGCTGAAGCTCAAGGCAGCCTTGCGGTGGGGCATCTTTATCAGGAAGAAGGCTGCTGAGAGACGGGCACAACTTGTTGAGTTGAATTAGATGCAGATTTCGAGGGGTCTGATATTTATAGAAGCCCTCAGTCAAGAGCAATGACCTCCCCAGAATTGGATTTCCAGAGTCATAGATCTTGAATCTCACCCACTGCTTTTTGGATTCCTACTGTTACATCAGTGTGTATAGTTCTTACATGCAGCGTGCTTTGACTAACAATCTTTGGCAAAGCCAATGGCGGGAAGGTCAGTTGATTTTAGGGAGCAACACTCCAGAAAATATAGTTGCTTTTTCATTCCCGCTTCAATGATTTGCTAGCAATCTGGGCAAGTTTGAAGTACATTATAGACCCGCATATGCATGACCTAAAAATTTATAATTTGTTGTACTGTATTATTATGTTTTATTTGATATCCTGATATTGCGATGTCAGGTTGTATGATACTCAGTCTCTGTAATGTGAACAATGTATCATCAATGCTAATAAATGACAGTATTGTTCCCTCGTGCACTTCATTTATGCATTTCCTTCTCGGCAACCAACGGTGATCACAATGAAAGCCAGAGCTTCAGAATTTGTGAAGAGAACTCACCAATTTTTCTTAATACACGCTTATTGTAAAAATGCAAAAAAGAAAGAAAAAGAAAAAAACTTTGGCTAACAATGTGAGATGTTACTCTCATTCTTGCTTGGCATAATGTTTTATATAATATTTAATTGTGAAGAACAAATTTATTCTCAAATAAATTGTGATAAGTAATTTGTACGAAAATTTATTTTGAATTGGTATGAAAAAATAATAAAAAGAAATTAATATCAATTGCCCATTGTGCAATTGTTCCGTTTATGTATTTGTGTGCACTGTACACTGCTAATGTATTGCTGTTGCGTTTTCTTTATAACTTCTCATTTATGCATTTTGATCTCTAGCGAACCATTGATGGTGGTAAATAATACAAGCCAGGGGTGTGGATTTCACCCAACAAAAACTGTAAAAAGGATTACTACAGAGATACCTACCTCAAAATTAGGGTGGTTGGGTGAATGAATTGCACTAGAATTTCTATAATTTTCCTATATCTCTTACTATATTAATTAAAATCCTCATAGGGCATTCATCATTTAGACCTAAACCTTTAATAGTTGCAGGTAGCCTGGCCTACAATAAATTGCCAGTGCCTAGAAGTAAGGCCATAAACTGTCATGGATTTAGTGCTCAATTAGCAATGTACTCTAATGGGGTCACATTTGAACTCTAAAAGAACATCTTTGGCTCCACAAGAACTACCCAGGGCCTTCAATTATTTACTCAAGGCTCATAAGTGCGTGCAATACATGCTCTTTAACTCAGGATTGTCAAAAAAAAAAAGAGCACCGAACTTGAAGAGGATATCACAATATCCATATTCAAATCTGAAAATTCATGTATGAATTTGAATATCACTATTTCACATTTCGATTAAATACTAGTATTCAAATATTACACACACGAAGCAAATCTCATGTGAATTAAAAGAAAAACTTAACCAAAATTAAGTATGATTGGCCTCAAGCTCATACATGTGAGTAATTAAAAACAAATATATATATATATATATATATATATATATGAATAAATTAATTAGTAAAGATATCAAGTTATAACTGACACTCTTCATCAGAAACAGTTTCATCTTCATCTTCCTCCAGAATGTATACCAACGCACGCTTTCTAGCAGCAAAAACACAAGCCACACCTCTGGATGCTGTAAAAAATTAGAATATCATTTTCATGTTACTCAACTTTTGAGGAAGTATAACGGTTAACTTTTCTTTTTTATTTCAACAAAGTGCATGAAAAAAATTCAAAGGGTTGAACATGGGAGCCTCATTCTCAAAGTATTACTGGGGGCAATAAATTGCTTTCACTAACCCGATTGAACTCTGCGCAAGTAATTTACTTAAACATGTATAATCAGATAGCTTACCACTGACTGCCAAGGGAGAAACTACAGAATGAGGGATACTTCGAGCCTTCTCATTTTCCAACTGCAAATATACAGCAGAGTCCTAAAAGTACAATGTTCTGATAAGTATTTCATCATTACACATAATTACATGCACATTTCCAACATAAGAACATCAAACAAGAAATGACAGAAACTCCACAATTTATAATGATACAGACAAAAAAAAAATCAAAATAAAAACAAATTGACAACTTACATTTAGCTCATGCAACATCCATTGGTTTAAATTACTTTGTCTAGAAACAGATACAAACGGAAGGTCACTCATTTGTACTATCACCATATGGCCATTCCCAGTGCCCTCAGAAGTGTCAGTTGTATTGTTCAATAAGAGAACAATTTGACTGTCCTGAATAACAAGGAAAATAGTTAAGACATCATAAAATTTGAAGAAAGTTTACAAGAGGGATATCTGGATTATCTTTACTTTATATAGGGAAAGATCCACACAGGTATAATCTTTGGGGTGACATAACAAAACAGCTTCCATTGAAGTACACCCCCCCGCTCTTTTGTCATTTGCATTGTGCATTAGCCCCCTTGCTATGCCAATACAATTTACAGAGTCAAAAAAGGACTCGTCTGGTATCTTGAAAGATATATAATCCAATGTCGAAGTATCTTCAGAGGCAACCTAAAGATTAAAGGAAACCAAATGTAAAATTATATGATGGAGGAATAATGGATATTGATGATAGATGTATCAAAAATTTGGGGAAAAGGCAAGCAAGAAGAAGATTGAAAAAAAGTATCTTAGAAAAAGTATCTCATTAAATTTATTAACATACCCACCACCAATATAAAATGATTAAGTGATCCTTTATTAAAAAAATCACATATTAATATTCAAATATTATTTGAACATAAATATTTCTTAAAATTATTCAAACATAAATTTAATGTTCAAAAACAAATATATACAATGTTCGAACATAAACCCTAAACAAACCGTGTTCGAAGAATATTATTAGAAAATAAATACAATGTTCGAATAACATTCTTTGAACATTATATTATGTTCTAAAATTATTATTCGAACAACATCAAAAATAAGATTTTAAGGATATTTTTGTAATTTTACATATAATTAAAATAATAGGTAGTTATAGATATAGTTTAACTTCTGTGATAGTAGTTTAATTTTTTAGAGGGTGTGAATATTTTTTCCTTTAAGAGCATTCACAGTAGGTCATTTAAAAATATAATTTTCTTTAAAATTTAAAAAAAATTTAAAGTTTTGAATAAAAACTATAATACATCATATCCTTCAAACTACAAAATTTGAAGATTAAAAATAAAATTGCTATAGTAAATTTCTATATTTAGAAATCTATTATTCATCTTTTAAATTGCATTTTGCTCCTTATATCATGACATTTAACACTTTTCTTCTTATATTTGATATCTTAATTATTTAAAATATATTATTTTATTATATAGAAATAGAAATAGAAAATTTAATATATGTAATTTTTTAAATATCTCTAAAATCACATCCTTTAAAATAGAGATGAAAAAAATGAAGCTGGTATGGATGCTATAACAATATTATAAAGTGAACCATATAAGATTCTAAATTATATATATAAGGTAAAGGGAATATACTATCACAGAAGCTTTTGAGTGACTAGGGATGACAATATTACTCCAACCCACTCTGACAAGGCATTGGGTCGGGTTCGGATCTTATCCGCCTCGCCCCACTCTGATATTTTATTACATTTTTAAATAGATTTAAATTTAAAAAACCCAATTCATGACGGATTTTTTTACGGTAATATAAAAAAAATACCCCTTGAACTGCACAAACCACTAAGGCAAGGCGGGTTTGGAATGGGGCTATATATGTTTGGATCGAATTCGGATCGGACAATATCCAATCCTGATCCGATGCAAGTGGGGTGGACTCCAATTGTATGTGTGTGACACTGATCCCCCCCCCCCCCCCCATATATATGTGTGTGTGATTTGCAGTGGTCACTGAAATAGCATGAGTTTATTAGATGGAATTATTGTCAACAAAGCTCAATATTCTCCCAGATGTTATAGAGCATTCACAAAAAGATAGATTCTTGTTTTTTCAGAGGATGCCGACTTCTCTACTTTCATGCGCAAGTACATCAAGCTCGATAACTTGCAACTGATGTCACAGTTGTATAAGAATGCTTAAGATCTTTGGTTCCAGCAATTGCAAAACCAAAAGAATTATCTAACTGTCATGAAAGCTATAGCCTCAGCCCTCTGGTGAAATTTTTAAAAGATGTCATAATGCAAAGGACAAGTACCTTAAAATGTGATATTGATGTAGGAACACCGAAAGGCGCAGATGCTATAAAAGATGGGAAAGAGAATAATGGCACCAAGTCCTCACAATATATCTTTTTCGAAATAGTGGAGAAGGGCATTTGAAAAGCCTCCTTGAAACTGCAATAATAACTTATGAAGTCATCAAATAGGGGATACAGTTTTTTCTTTTTCAAGTTAAACAGAGGATATACAAAATTTAATTTAAATAGGGAATATATTTTTTGTCAAGTTAAGCAGAAGCAAGAGTTTTTTTTAAATAATGGGAACAAACACAAAACAAAGGCAGCTGTTATGAAACCAAACTACAGAGATTATAATACTCATATATATATATATATATATATATATATATATACACACACACACACGTGCGCACGTAATAAATAAGACCAAAAAACTAAATATACATCAAATAATTATAAATATTTAACAATTTAGATAATTGAAAAGTTATTTCAACTCTTATCCTCAACTTGGTACATAAATATCACACATGTCCAACTTGGACAAAAATGTCTAAAAGAAACACTAGAAACTGCATTTGTTATTATATTAATAAGTTGATCTGTTCTCTTAATATATATATAAAACTCCCATTATACCAAAATTTAAATTATCTTTGATGTAATTTCTATCGAATTCAATTTACTTGGTTCGATCATGTTGTGCTGAATTATTAGTTATCTCAATGGCAACTGTGTTATCACAAAAAAACACATTATCAACTTCTGAGAGCCATAACCAAGATCATGCAAAAGAAAATGTAACCGCATGAGTTCTGTAGTACCATAATAAAAAGTTTGATATTTAGCTTCTACACTAGACAAAGAAATCATATTCTATTTTTTATTTTTCCAAGTTACTAACTTACTACTTACAAATGTCACATATCCAGGAGTAGACTTTTTGTCAAATTTGAATCGATCAAAATCAGAATTATCACATAACATCTTAGTGTCCATGATTAGAAAACATAATACATCTACATGAAGAAAAAAAATTTAAATATGTCAGAATACGATTATAGTACTCATATGAAGATTACTCGGATTATGCATGAATTAACTCACATTACTAACTACATATGAAATATCAAGTTTAATGAGTTAGATAGATCAATTTCGTCTCTAGCCTCTAATATCTCTTCTTGTTCGTGGGAACCTGATCAGAATAAATACTTAGACCATAGTTCACCATAAAATGAGTACGTATTTTAAAGCTCCCAAGTCTTTCATCTCAAGCTCCTTCATCAAGTGACAACAAAAATTTTCTACCTCAGTTATGTTACTACCTGTAACAATCATCTCATTAACATAAACAAGAAGCATGGTAATGTCATCACCAACTCTTTTATAAAACAGAATATGATCAGCTAGGGTTTGTTTAAAACCAAACGCTTGCATTAAGTGACTCAATCGTCCAAAACAATCTCTCCGGCCATATAATGCCTTTTTCAGCGTGCATACATTTGTTTCTCTTAGTGTAAAACCTAAAAGAAAATCCATATACACCTCTAAGTCAACATAAAGAAAAGTATTCTTCACATTAAACTAGCATAATGGTTAGTCTAAGTTAGCTGCTTAAAACCAAATGTCTGCATTGATTGGTTCAATTATCCAAACCAAGTTTTTGGTGATTGTTTCGGATCATATATTATCTTTTTCAGCTTGCATACCTTTTCTTAGTGTAAAATCTAGAAGAAGATCTATATACAACTCCTACCTTGAAATCCACACACTTTCATCCACTCATAGTTATTTATCTTCCTTACTACGAAGCTCCCCCTAAAGAAGGACAATAGAGATATCTCAAAAAAAAAAAAAAAAAAGATGCCTGCTCACAAAATTGAACATTCATAGACATAATATTTACCTGTAATAGAATGAAAACATATATAGATCTTTTGAGAATTAGAGTAACCTAAAAACACACATTTGAGAGCATGAGGAGATATTGGTTTTACGTTCTACTATGTCATTCTATTGTGGCATGTAAACACGTATTGCCTGATGGAGGATGTCATGTTGTTTAAAGAAATCAGTCAGAAGTTGATTCACAAACTCACAATTGTTGTTAGAATGAAACACCTAAACTGGGATATAAAACAGTGTGACAATCATTTGATAAAATTGATAAATATCTTAAATAATATTACTTTTACATTTCATCAAATATATCCAACTTATCCTAGTATATTCATCAATAAAAGACACAAAATAAGTATATCCCGAAGCAAGAATAGAAAATAAACCCCAAACATCAATATAGACACAAGAAAAAGGAATAGAACTTTGATTAACACTGATTTTCAATAGAACAGATAATTTTTAGCATATATCATATAATTTTTAGTAAAAATATTTTTGAATAATTAAGAAAATAATCATTTTAAATTGACAAAAGATGAATGTCCTAAATGATGTCTTAAAAAAAATTCTTAGGTGTCTCACGCCTAACTTGGAATCCCTCACCAAGTTTAAATTTCAATACTCTCACTTTCTCCCAATAGTACAAACTTCTTCTTTTTCTACCAGTGTCAATCATTATTTTTGTGAGACTGTCCTGAAACACACAATAAGTAGAATAAAATATTACAGAACAATTAAGACGTATGAAAATTTACCTAATAGAAAGGAGATTATTATTGTGATTTGAAAAGCAAATAAAACTGACGACAAAAAAAAAGTTGGTAAAAGTGACACATCCCCAACTCCGATAATTGGCATAGGAGTCTCATTAGCAACCTAAAAAGACTTACACAAGTAAGGATCCAAGTGTTGTCGATAGAAGAAATTAAAGCAGATTTAGAAACACCCTCCTAAGCCACTCGAGCGACATGAGAAGTCAAGACAGAGGATGTTTATTTTAGATACTCATTTGAATATTCTCATTATCTCCAAAGAATGTCAAGCTTACGCAAAAATAGTATGATTAACTCCAATTTAAGGTTTCAAAGATATCCCACAAAACTACCGGAGTACCAAAATATTTCTTCTCCAGTCACACCACAAAACAAAACTATCACGTCCGAAATACCTATCATAACTCCACGCAATCGGTCAGGAAGCACATACCATTGATTGGAAAAACAAAGCGATGAAAGCATATAGCAACAATAGGTGATTGCAATAGTGACGGTGATAACCAGCAATGGTGGCAACCATAGCAATGGTGTGACGGCTATTTGGAGCGTCGACAATGCTTGGTCACAATACATTGCACAATACCTACACTGGAAGGTGGCGACAAAGGTGACGGCAATGATGGCAGAGACTAACAGCAACAATAGGAGTACCAAGGGCAAAAAAGTTAAAGATCATCATTGATAGATCAATACAAAATTCATCAACATAAAGAAATCAATCGAGGACTATCTTGTGTTGTTGACGATGACGACAACGGTGGCGACAATGGTGGATGACGGAGGTTGTTGCAGCGGTGGCATCGATGTTGTCCTCTAGCACACGTTGACGACGAAGACAACAAGGAAAGGATAAGTTGACCATAAAGTAAAGAGTCGAGAGACTTTTGTAAGGATAGTGACAGCAGCTCCTAGAATAGAGTTTACCTCTGATATCAAGTAGACAATAGTAGAGAAAATAACTCTATCATCTTATTCATTAAGAGATTACAATACTTATATATATATACACACACACACATATAGAGAACCTAACAGGAAACTAAATATATATTAAATAATTACAAATATTTAACAATTTAAATAATTAAAAACTCGTTCCAACTATAAATACCCTAACATGAGTACCACTCAAATAGTATTCTTTTCAATCAGGTGGCAACGAAACTTTTCTATGTGCTTGTTGGACGTCTTTGAAACACTCATCAACACCATTCAATGAATCATTAAGCACAAGATATAAAGGAAATGGAAGAAACAATACCAAGATTCCATCAGTTGAAATTCTTTAGCTAGGGTCCTTCGCAAGTATTCTGAATCTGAAAACCCTCCAAACTGAACTGATTCTCTAACTCTTTGCATGGTTTCCCTATTGCAGTTATGAGAACAAATTGTTGAAGCATCAACAATAACATCACGCCTAAGACAACCACTCAAATATAAAGGCTCCATAAAACTTAATAAATTTGCTAGTATATACTGTATATCACAACATGCATCTCTATTAGTATTGATGCAGATTTTATTAGATTTATTAATTTCCAATTTCTTACTCCAAACTATTTTTCTGATCCAGATCAATGTTACACACGTATTAGAAAAATATGATATAGCAACGGTCATAAAACTTTGTGAAAAGTAACTATTAAGTCTCACAAAGCTCTTTATGAAGCTAAGATTCAAAATTTTGAATACTATTCCATTTCCAAAATTTTGATACTATTAACTGACACATAGTATCAAGTGCAGTGAATTTTTCAGGCAGCACTTAACAATTGGTCAAGGTTGTTTAGTCAGTCTCAGGCACATAATTGTTACTAAAATGTTATTGTCGATAAGAACAGCTTACACATCATTTTCAATACTGTATTCACGTTCAGTTATTTCCAGCAACTGCTTGACAGGGTCTTGATCATACAGAAATTTGAAGAATATAACTATAAGTTCACTGCATAACAAAAGAATTGCAACGCGAATTATAAATAGGCAAAGGCAATGATCAAATAAAGTGTGGAGTAACAACTGAAAATTGAACCTATTGAATGGTGGAAGCTGATCACATGGTTCAGACATTAGTATCTTTATGCATTTATGGAGCCAACTGAAGAAATTTGAGAACTGAAACAGAGAACAAATAAGGAACTTGAGAATCGCATCATTTTTGTTTAGTTAGCTTTTCTTTGTATCATGTATAGAATATGCCAAAAATGTGTTTGTAAAAAGTCAGCTCTAAGTTTACAATAAGATAAATCTACCCAGCAAAGAGGAAAGGATATATTAAATAAGGATACCTGCTGCACCACAGATGAAAGAACCCTCGAAAATCGCTCTACTTGTACAAGGAAAATGCCAGCCTTCTCTGTTGCATTATCAATAAGTACCTCATCCAACCCAATACCCTGACAGCGGCTGCGCCATTTTGAAAGGCCTCTCAGTTCTCCAACTCTAAACCCAATTACTTCTGCAGCAGGCTGATAAATTGATAATGTGAAATTAGACATTATTTAAATTTCAAATTCCCATCAAAACCAATTGTTATAATGACACTGAGAAGAAACTTTTATTATAGAAAAAAATAAATTAAATATAGCAGCAGCAACATGCAAAGATTGAATAAATGTGATCTTGAATTTATAACTCAAACAAGTTAAGTAATGATAAAATTCAAAGAGGTTAGGAAAGTTAAAAAGATGGACTGCAGGTGAGAGACAAAGACAGTGAAGTGGAGTATCAACGCAAATGATACCCCTATATCAATGATTCACATCTGTCTGGGAACAAAACAGCAATGAATCACCCTGTAGAGTGGTCTCAGTTGCAGTTTCATAGTTTTTGTGAGCAGCTGCTAAAATTGTAGAAGGATATGAATATGAGAACGAATATAGCCTTGGATAGGAATGGACATAGAAGGATCCACATAAAATATCAAGCCACGTGTAACTAATCCCAAAATTTTGTTTCGTTGCTGAATGTTGACAGTAAGATTTATCACAAAAAATAACATGTCATTGGACTTCAATGTCTAAATTTGATGAAAGTAGCCAGATATATGCCTGAAAAATAACAACTATGTTTGCAAAAATAAGCGGCTAGGATATATGAACCTGAAGATGATCAAGAACAACAAGTTGAAGCTCTTTCCCAGCACTACAAACAGCCTTTGAAATACGTTTCATGCCCTGTATGGGAAAAGCAAATAAACAACTGCCATTGAGTTCATAATTAGAAAACATCAACCATCTAGAGCATACCGCTTCACCAAGCGAATTGACAAGAAATTGATGAAGTGCTGGACTTGTTCGAGCACCACCTAAAAGACTTAGAAACTCCTCTTGGGAAGTAGAATTGATTCCTATCAATAAGTAGGAACAAACAAACAAACAAACAAATCAAAATGACGGAGTAGAAAATAAAACCTCAAACATTGGATTTGAATGTTCCAAGGTTACCATGGTCACGAATCAGAGTAGATAAAGAATCAAATTTCTGGTGAAAAGTGTGCATAGCATCAGACCATTGTTTATGCATGACCGATAGAGATGACTTGATAACCTCTTGTAAATCCTCAATGTTAGAAGCTTGGAGAGCCACCTGATGGAGCTCATTTTTCCTACACAGTAAAAAAAATTAACAACGAAAGAGAAAAACTAGGTAAAAAAGAAAAAAGAGTATGGTGATTGGAAGTGAGGGTCAATCAATGTGATGACGACTTAATTATGTAAACATTTACAGAATAAGAATGTAACACATATAGACTCATGTTGCCATAATATCTCCAATCACACAATTAACTTGATTTGAAGCACAGAAATTGAACTGAAACACAGGGGCATAGCAGAATCAAACATGACAATGAGTGACATTAATTTTCTTCAAACAAACAGATGGGAACATGACATTTGGACAACAAAGCACATCATAAAAACTCAAAGAACATGGCCATAAGTTGTTGCACCACACCTCACCTCTGCCAAAATATGGACGTGTTCAGGATGAGGCAATGCAAGCCAAGCAAACCATGTGATGACATTTTTCCATGCCTTTGGTTATCCCTATCTTCAACTAGTTCCCCTGAACACATGACCGTCATATGGCAAAGGTCTTTTGACAATGAGACCTAAATAAAAATAGAAGCAGGGGGCCATTTTCATCAAAGGAACACTAATTATTATTATTTTGACTGAAATACTGTAAGTATAGCATGGCATTCAAATATTATGCCACCAGTGATTGACAAAAAAAATCAGATGAATATCAACTACATACATGATATCATAATTCTCATTTATTTTCCCTTCTTTCATCTAAAAATTCAACTAAGGTCAGCAAACATAAAAACTCAGGAAAGCCAGAAAAAAATTCTGAAAATACCTTGTAAATGAAAGCATTTAGAAGCCAATATATAGCTCGGTCGCCCATATGTGGAATAGAAGCAGGAAACTGGTGTATATTCTAGCTCAATATAATCCAATAATCCATAACATCAAACAATCAGATAGTTAGAAAAAATTTTCAGGGATGGAAATAATACCTTATCGAAATCAGAATGAGTATGAATTTCTTGTAAGACAGCACAATCCATTTAGAAACTATAAAAATAGTAAAGGAAAAAAATTACAACCCACCAACTGAAATGTTGTACTGATTTTAAACAAACTGCAGGTCAAGAAGTGAAATATGCCACATTTGCATTACAAGTGGTAACTCTCCTATCCTGACCTAAACTGCCATCCATATAAAGTACATTGAGCTTTGGGGCTCTGGGTTTTATGGAGTAAGTGATAGTTAGTTCAATTTTACTAACATGACATATTATTCAACTAGGAAGGGTTCCAATATCAACATACAAGGATGTGTCAAGAACTGATGAATATCAACATTAGCCAATGAATGAACTCCAAATGTATGAAGCTTCTATCGACTATAAGTAAAACTTACAATTTTAGCTATTGGAAAAATTCCAAATATACTAAAGCATATGCCTCCATCTTTATCTCCGCTACATAATATGTTGAAACGTTGGTATGAAGAATTTGATAATTCTCGAAGCGATTCTTCAGTGTCATCCATAAAGCCACCATCACCAGATACTAGTCCAGGCATCCGAGGAGCTCTGGGTGGAGGGGGGAAGAAACGAGTAGTGCGGTCTTCATAAGCAGAAATACTACAACAGTCATCCTGGAATTCAATTACAAATGAAAGGATGAAGATTAGTTATGAAAAGAAATTATTCGTATGGAAAAGAATATATAAGTATCTCAAATAAGCATTTAACATCTGTGAAAAACGTCTGTTTGTCACCTGTCCATCTTCCTCCCAGTTAAGACAAACAATAGCAACATGATGTGATTTTATGCTCCTCAACAACTTCCCATTCTGCTTTGTTAAAAGGCGAAGCAAAATAATTAGTGATCATTAATTTTTCTTTCATATACATAATAAAAATGAATCTGAACGATACAACCAATAAAAAAAGTCTGTTGATACTATATTATAAAAAAAATGAAGATTTTTTTTAGTTGGTATCATACAATTTATGATTTAAAAAAAATAACTGATTAATTCCTCTAACAGCATCGGTCAAAGCTTTTCTGCTCCCAGTTCTTCTAAAAGCATTCCAACATGCTCCACTCTAGAAGCAACTAACGAATGACTACTCACTTCAACATCATGCAATGACAAAGTTCCATCTTCAAGACCGACAGCTAATGCTTTGCCATCTGGACGCCAGCATAATGATGTTATGCTCCTCCCTGAAGAAGATTGAGACACCGATGAAGATTTAGGCCCATTAAAAAAATCGAGCTTGTTTGTTTGTTAGTTTTACATTTACCTAAATTGATAGCAACAATTTATTTGATCCAGTAGTTGAAGCATCGGTTTGTCACACCTAATTATGCATGTGAGCTCAAGTTCAACACTAGACAAATGTGAAGGCCATTTTCTGACCAAGACCCAGAAACCGTGCTAAGGTGATTGATGCTAGGAAAGCAATAAGGGAAGACAGGAAGTACCAGGAGAAATGGTCCATAACCTCTGCCAATTGAAACGATGCAGCAAAATCTTTGAATCCTCGGTGACCATTGCCAGTAAATCCTTCTCCGGGTTCCATTCGGCTATCTTAATCTGTCGATTGAATTCGAATTCGAAATTAACGAACCGAAATTAAAAGACAATAGCAAAAAAAACAAAAACTCAAAAAAAAAAAAACCTGGGATGGGACTGGTTTGTCGAACTGGAGCTGAAAAGGAACCACCCACTCGGGAGCATCGCCGGTGTCCATGAACGAGACCTCAAAGGCCTGCGTCTCTGTGACAATGGATTGGTGAAGATGTGAAATTGTGAAGAAGGCTAAAACCCTTTTAACCCCTTATTTATTTATTTATGCACGTTAACCGGTCGTTCACAAGCGCTCGATAAAATATGTTCGTTCACAAGCGCTCGATATAATATAGTATCGCTCGCCAACACCTGAATAAAAAATTAAAAAATCAATTAATATATATAAAAATTATTTTATTAAATATAAATATATATTTTTGATTTATTTATTTATTATTATTATTATAATATTTTCATGAATTATATATAGCATTTGTTTTAACATATTAAACAAAAATAATCCCCCCCCCCCCCCCCCCCCCCCCCC
Organism: Taxillus chinensis; assembly: GCA_023512835.1. NCBI lineage: Eukaryota > Viridiplantae > Streptophyta > Magnoliopsida > Santalales > Loranthaceae > Taxillus > Taxillus chinensis. The sequence continues at coordinate 20,106,924 of CM042092.1, read as the reverse complement.
TAACCTAACATTTAATTAATTATACTTTTTTGAATAAGTTTACGATATTGATTCTTTTTGTAGATTTTTATGATTTTAGAAACCCCCCCGCGACCCCCGCCCCCCCCAACAAAAAAAAAAAAACCCCCCCGCCCCCACCCCCCACCCCCCGGCCCGCCGCCCCCGCCGGGCGGGGGGCGGCCCACACCTCCCCCCCCCCCCCCCCCCCCCCCCCCCCCCCCCCCCCCCCCCCCCCCCCCCCCCCCCCCCCCCCCCCCCCCCCCCGCCCCCCCCCCCCCCCCCGGGGGCCCGGCCCCGGCGGGGGGGGGGCGCCCCCCCCCCCCCCCCGCCCCCCCCCTCCCCCCCCCCCCCCCCCCCCCCTCGCCCTTCCCCTTCTTCTTCTTCCTCTCCCTCCCCCCCCTCCCCTTCCTCTTTTCGTCTCATCCCACCATCAATAACCATAACACCCCCCCCCCCCCCCCCCTGAACCCCCCCCACACCACCCGAGAGGCCCCCCCCCCCCCCCCCCCCCCCCCCCCCCCCCCCCCCCCCCCCCCCCCCCCCCCCCCCACAACCCCCCCCCACCCCCCCCCCCCCCCCCCCCCCCCCCCCCCCCCCCCCCCCCCCGGCCGCGGCCGCGCGCCCCCGGGGCCCCCCCCGCCCCCCCCCCCCCCCCCCCCCTGATTTCACCCGTTTCTATTTTCATTGAATGTTTGTTAGAGATGTTTTTTTGGGTGTTTTTCTTTTTTTTTCTCTCCGTATGTCGTCCACTCCTTATGCCCGTCGGACAAATTAGCGTTTCCCCCTTTCCCTGGATGAAATTCTCTTTGACCATCCCGAACGTCTAATGCATCATCAATTGCATTATTTTTTTTTTCGCTTGTTGGTCTCCTTGTAGGTTTTGTGAGGGGGGGACAGGGAGCGGCGAACAAAACGTTCGTGAACCATTCGATGGAAGCGAAAAGACCCGTAACCCCCTGTTCTGGCCCGGCTTCCCTTGTTTGAGTGAAATATAAATACACATATATACATACATATATTTAATCGTGCTTCTCGTATTTAATATTATGAGTGTGGATGTGATTAAATTGGTAATTTTAATTAGTAGTGTGTTTGCTTGTGGATTTGTTTAACCGGTGAAGTAAATATCTCGTAATGGTGTTACTATGTTAGTTTGTTGAGGTAATTTCGTGATGAATTTGGTGAGTTAACCGTGGGTCCCACCTTAGGGGCCATGGGTCCCCATGTGGCTGGTTAACTCGGGTCCCTATGGCGGTCGTTGACCCATGGGTCCATAACCATGCCTAATAGGCGTTCCATGGTGATGGATTTGGCGTAGCCCGACAGGATTTTTAATGGATGGAAGCTTTTTGTGTCGGAGGTCTATACTACTAATTTTCAAACAAATATTTTTTATATAATCGGATATAATATAACATTTATCGTAATAATTTTATATTTTCTATTACTTATTGACCCTTTTGGATCTGTTAATTTTGCTTTTTGTGTCACTTTGAAAGGGCTGTAAGTTGTTTTTTTTTCCTCTGTCTACAATGTGTGCGTTCACAGAATTGGTGGCTGGAAGGAAGAATATGCACGTCTTATCCATGTCAATTTTGCTATTTTTATTCTTATTTTAGGAATAAAAAGTAAAAAATTTACTTAATTTTTAAAAATATTAAACATCTCATTTCTCATTTCTATTTCTATTTATTATTTAATTTATTTTATATTATTTCTCTATCATTCGTTTATTTATTATAATCAATCAAAAAGTTACAAATTAAATATATAAATTAAAAATTATAGGAAAAACATTTAGGGATGAATAGTAAATCCCTATATTTAGGGATTTACTATTTATTCCCTATCCCTATACCCTATTTTAGGGAACCTGCTGCAAATGAGTTTTTGATAATTTTGTATTTTTTCCCTAAATTATAAGGAAAGTTAGATTATAATAAATCTACTGTGGATGCTCTAAGAGTTAGATAATTTGAGGGAATCTAAAGCGGGAACCAATGTAACTAGCGGAGTCAACCAATTAGATATACACATAACACACCCTATAAACTATTTTTTCATAAATAAGGATTTATATCAGTGTAATAGATAGGATTGATATATCTTATTGATTATGTGAATATGATTGTTTTTACTATAATTAAACTTGATTTAGAATTTAGAATCTCATAGGGTTGCTTGAGGATTTTGGTAGACAAATGTGATTAATAATAATAAAATAAAAAAATTAATAAAATTAAAAGAAAAAACGAAACGAAAGAAAAGAACATAGGGAGAGAAGGGAAGGAAAGAGATTTTAATTTCAAGAAATTCGAAGATTTTAGCTTTATCTAGGCAAACAATTCTATCCTTCACCACCTTTTCTCTGTTTCTGCCATGCTTAGAATGAATGATTTGATTGACTTGATGTTGAGATCCTATTTTGGTATAAAAAATCCTTAATGCTCAATTTTGGTTTTAAGATGGGAAATTGGTTGTCTTTTATCAAAGTATTTGATATGAATGATGTTCATATGATGTTTATGTTATTCTAAGCTTGAAAGATGGATTTTATACACTTATTTAGTTAGAGTTTGATTTTGGCAATATAACAATGTTGAAAAAGAGGATGACAACAAAATTCTAGGCGTCTTGTTGAAATGCACATTTTAATTTGGTCAAAATGTACATGTTAACCAGTTATTTTGATCAACTTGTCAACTTCTTCAACCAGCCATTTTGACCAAAACATTTTAGCCATTATTTTAGCTAGTGGTTTTGGACACTATGACCAATTATTTCGACCAGAACGGTTCAACCAAGGGAGGAGGGGTGTTTTGATGACCCATTTTAACTAGTTCAATATGTTTTGATCAGGCTAACAAGTTGAGCAATTTTTTTAACTGTTTTTGATGAATTGGATGTTTTTTATATTGTTTTGACTATTTTGATGTTGTTTGGATGCTATATTGATGCGATATTAGTTGTGATGCTAAGAGAACCCTAGGTTTTGATTATATTAGTTATGTTTGCCGATGGTGCTCTTTATAAGAACAATTTGTATGAATGTATGGATTGATTTATGATAGGAGGCTTAGGCTCCTACTCATGGAGTTGTTATAATTGATTATTGTGGGTTAAGAACACTAGTTGTCAGGATATATGACACAAGTTGGTTTTATTGATAAAGTTGTGGTAGTACGGTTGATTGGTTGTTATGGTGATAGGTGGCACTGGTTGTCTCTACCGATGGTATATATGATTTTTTGTTAATGTTGGCCATTAGATGACCTAGTTGATTTGGGATAGGATCCCATTACTAATATATTATGGATAATTGATTTGGTGAGAAATGATAAATGGGAGAAAGTCCCCCCCCCCCACACACACACACACACATATACAATTATGTACTTGTTTTTTGAACAATGTTATTTGATAGGTAGTCTAGTATACTATATTAGCACATGTATACACCAAGCATATAAATTATATATTTTGATCGGCTCATAGGCCGTAGGGTTTGTAGGGCACATACTGAGCATTTGTGCTCACAATGCATCGTGGATAATCTTTTCAGGTGTTGACATGAGCTAGTTGTTGATATTAAAATAAACCAGTTGTCTTTTTGTTGATGCATGATTAGACTTATTGATTTTATTGACTTATATTATGTATTTGTTATTTGATTCCTAGGGTCCATGGCAATTGTTGGAGTATGTGGCTCATATAGGGTGTATGAGAGATACTAGTAGAAGGTGGGGCAAGCGAGTGGAGCGCTGCGAAACGGAGCTTGGCCAGCTCAGCATCGGCTTCTTTTTTGTTGGGCCGGAGGCCTAGGCGGTTTGGGGGGTGCGGGGGGCGGAGCCCCCGCGATACGGACTTGGGTAACTATATATATTGTTGTAAACCCTAGTGGTGTATTGCAGTTGAGAATAATAAATGAAACGCCGTCTCTCTCCCGTGGACGTACCCGATTTTGGGGAACCACGTAAATCTTGTGTTCTTGTGCAATCCTGTGCGTGTGTGTATGTGTCGATCCTAGTTTTACAGCAATTGTATTTTTTTTTTGAACATATGATATTTGATTATTGAGATACAATTGTATTGTTTGATGTATAACATTTGTATAATTTATATTTACATTTCATTATGAATTTGAAGGATTACTCCTAATATAAATAAGTTACATACTAAACATCTGTACCCTGCATCGTTGATAATCTTTTCAAGTGCTGACAAAAGCTAGTTGTTGATACTATAACATGAGCAGACTAGTTACCTTTCCATTGATGTATGATTAGACTTGTTGACTATACTAACTTGTATTGATATGTATTTGTTATTTGATTCCTAGGGTTCGTGGTAATTATATTGTTTTGGAACATATGATATTTAATTATTGAGATATAGTTGTGTCATTCAATGTATGACATTTGTATGGTTTATATCAATTGTATTTCATTAGGAATATATAAGATTACCCCCAAATATATGTATATATAGCAAATTTTAGAACAATAAACCTTTATTCCCAGGCCATCCCCACATTATTGCTTTAAGCCCTTTAATGACAACATCCATCTCTCCATATCTCTTATTCCTCTATGTATACCCACCAAACACTTCATTGGATATAATCATACTTCCTCACCATTGCTGGAACCCATATCAATCACCTTTTATAAGATTACAGTAAAGCCTCTTTGTACCTCATTGTGCCATTACTTACACTGGACAACTGGTACACCTACATTACAACCATTGCCACTTTTAATGCACCTTCGAGGTACAACACACTGCTCTATTTAACACCATTTTCTACTCCCATCCACTATCGAAGAACACCATGTATCTACACACGCTAAACCAATTGAGCTAGCTATGCGAGCCTAGCCTCCCTCCCTTTGAGTCCTTACACGTTCACCTTTTAGTTAGCTAGATCCTCTTGCCACTTCAACTTCTACATTGCAATGACTACACAGACTACACCACCATCATCATTAAAGGATGTTAGGAGAGCGACTATATAGAGTTAAAGGTATTTTGTCAATTTATGTATAATTGTGTTTTTGGTGCCTCTTTTATGTTCCCTATATGCACTATTTAAACGATCAACTTCATTTCTCTTTATATTTTGTAAAAATATGTCATCCTTTTTTTACAAGCGAAAAGTATTGGGAGATCACCTATTAATAATTATGAGGTGTAACCTTTTAGGTTGGTTTATAATCAAACTTAGTTTGAAATTGATTTGATTTAAAAATGAATTTCAATTCAAATATTATGGTATATAACAATTTTAAAAATAGTCATAAATTTGATATATATATATCAATTAAAACTACTAATGTGTGTTTGTGCGCACGCGCGTGTGTGAGAATGTATAGTTTAGCCATCTAGTTCATTACTAAATATTGGGTCATAGGACACTTAATCTTATAAAGGAGAGAGATGATAGATAGAAATGAACCTAAAGAAAGTAAATTTATGGAAGCATATAAAACACTATTGGTGTAGACATTCCTTTCCGTAACATTATTTTTGAATTTGTTTGGCATAATGGATACCTAACTAATTTGGTAAACTGAAAGAAATAAATAGATGTGTTTGTAGCTTTATCAAATTTCATTTATGAAGTCATAAATTGATGGATTTAAAGGTGTGACATCCATTTATCATAGATAAATAAAATTACCCCCAAAAAATTTAAATTGAAATTCTAATACTTGCATTATTCTCTTATTAGATCACATAATTTTACTTATAATTATATTATATATTTTTAATATTATATATATTCTAAATGTTACCTATTCTTTTGTTTGTATTATCTTAAAATTTTACTCATATATTTATTTAAGTTTTTTAAAAACCATGTGGAGGATTCAAATAGTTAAATTAGCTTGATTAAAATACTTTATTTTTTTAATCAAACATCTTTAATATTCAATCCAATTTGTCTAATTTCATTTAATCATTTAAATTATGATTCAATTACTTATAGACAACTAAGTATATAATATATGTCTGAGGTGAAATTAGGCATGGGGTACAAGTTTCACAACACATATATACCGTATAGGATACATAGTCTTCCATCTAGTCAGATACATTGATTTTAACATGGCTCAAAGAAGTATATTTTTATTTTATTTTTAATCCATTTTGAACTATTTTGAAATATTCTAACTTGATTAGGAAACTAATTAATACATGAAGTTTTTTTTTTTTTGGGTTTCACCACTAAAATAAGAGTAATGTATTATCATTTTGTAATGCTTTGGAGAGTTAATCAAAAGTGGTATAAACTTGAAGTCCATAAATAAGTTCCTTAAGTAGCTTTGATAAAGGAAATGAATTTCTTATGGAAAATATAAGAGTAAGCAAAAATGATGTATTTAGAGATTCCTTAATTTTCTTGTTTAGAGGAAAAAGTAGGTCAAAAGGTATAGAGAATATGATATTTTATTTTCCATTCACTTATAGTAAGATCTCGTGTGACAATATAGGAATAAAAATCACCATTGAAAGCCTACACCATTGGGTTTGATAAGTGCGTTGACAGTCTTGAACTGAGTGAGATTCAAGGACTAGAAACCTATATTATGAGAATTCTCCTAACAAAAGGCCTAGTTATAGAAGATGAGTGATTAAGAGCCTTATTAGGGTGAGTGCCTTGATAAATTCAAAATCGCTAAGGAGATTTAGTGACATCCACTTGATGTTATCCCTATTCTAAAGGTATGTCCTTTATTAGGACAAACTCTATCACTAAGGGCATCAACTAGAACAACCTCCACATATCCAAATAATGAGTTAGTACAATTAAGATTAAACCAATTATAAGGACAAAAGACTTATTTCATTTCCCACATCTATGTTGTTTTTTCAATGCCACATAGTAATTATCAATTCAAGGAATAATAAATAGAAGTATTTCGTATACATCAATGGTTGTAAATGTTGCCATTGGAGTGAATTTATGATGCGACCCTTACTAGCACTCTTGAATAAAATAATTTATAATCAATTATGATATAACCGTTGTTCATAAACTAAGGATTCAAAATCTTGGTATAAGTGATTAATCTCAATTCTAAATTTACAAGGGGTTATAAACTTAGTATGAGCAAGTTATGTTGCCTAGAGGCAAGATCTTATGTTATCTCGTAAACAAACTCATAACATTTGCTTGAGAGTAGCTTGGAATAAAAACAATTTGATCATAAGTTTGTACATAAAGAATAAAGAAATGAAATCTCTCTAACTCTCAAATTCAATAATAATCTAAGAAAGACTATTACGAAGAACAATCCTAGCTCTCAAGACCGCCACTAGCATATTGAAGACGATGTCCATGAAGTAGGGAGCATCGAGGGTTCCAGTGGTCGATTTGGATCAGAGTATGGCGTCTCGATCTGGACGAGGCAGAGGACAGTGGTGGTGCAGTGCTAATCTGGATCAAACTCAAAGTACAGTGTCCAAAGAGGGTTGCCCAGCTCCTCCAACCCTGATAACCTTGACGCCTTCTCCAACATCGACATAAACCTCATCGTCGCCACTAAAAACCAAAAAGTCGTGAATCTCACCACTTTCTCCTCGGTCGTTGACTGTTGACTGTCCGATCGCATCCTCCCCGCCACCTCCATTGTCGCCATCGCCATTGGCAATGAGTATCTCACCACTAATCCCTTCCGGGCCAACCCAAACGACCTCACCCAGGCCCTTAAAAACCTCCACCCCGCCCTCAAACAGCACAACCTCGATCGCAAAATAAGGGTCACGGTTCCACATAACATGGCCGTCCTCACTTCCTTATTCCCACCTTCCTCCTCGTCCTTCGCCATCGTCCCCACCATGATCGACATCGTCAGATTCTTGGCCAACACTATCGTGTTGTTCATGGTGAACGTGTGCCCGTACTTCGTGTACTGGGACAACCCGAACGCTGGTGTACACGAACATGTTGGGAAAGCAAGCTTTGAGAGGATGCTGGGTTGATCAATGAGTAAGGTGATTTTCAGGGTCGGCCCAGGCCAGGCAACCAAGGCACAGGACTTGACCCAAAACAGGGCCCCTATCTCACGACCTCATCTCACTTCTCCCGCAAGATGTAAGGACGCAGCGCACAACCTAATATCATACTAACTTAATCGACGCACGCAACATATATGCTCTGTCACCATTGCCATCAGACACCTTCAGCCCATCGTCGTTTGCCCTACCGCCAGTGTCTGACAGCCCGACCGACCAGCCATCAACTCAAGGGTTGACGGTCAACATCCATGTAGTGTCGGATCGTGCCCCTGTGTCTCCTCTCCTCCTCTCCATACTCCACGCCTGATGCCCTGCCAGCCACCACTGTTAGTTGCCGCCTCTTCAACTCATTGCTGCTGGCTGCTGATGGACGCTTCTCCTCTAACCCGCTCTGCTAGTGCTATACAATTGCATACATTTTCGATTCAATTTCACTCTACTCTACAATTTATAAACAATACAGTCAATATTTTGTATTTAATTTACAAAGTGCAATTGTCAATGTATTATATACACAGTACTTCTGATACGCAATACTGTTATTATAAATTTTAATTCTCTGTAATTGAATTATAAATGATTTAATGATTGATAATGATTTGTGATTTTTAATTTCTGTTAAAAAATTATGAATTTATAAATGGTTAATTGAAATTTAGTTTTGTACTTTATAAATTATGTTTTTTTAATCAAATTAGAATTAGATATCATGAATATACTTTAATATAAGTTTTTTTATATATAAAAAAATAATTAGATGGGAAGTATTTAATTAGTTGTATTTATTTGTTATTGTAGGATAAATAATCATGACTCTTCAAAAAATATATATACTTCTAGATTTGTTTATGGTATGTTATGTTATATAGTTTTTTGTGTGTTTCTTTTAATGTATAACTTCGATAATAATATATGTTTTTAAACTTGACATTATTCTAGAATTATAGTAAAGTAACAAAAGTAATAGAAGTTGATAGTTTAACGTGCAAATACAAATATTATTATTATCTTAGAATGTGTAGAATACAAAGACTCCATTTTAAGAATCATCTTAGACTCCTTAAATCTCGAAACTGCCCTTAGTGATTTTGGTGAGTAAGAATAATGATATAAGGATATTTTAGTCAAAATTATATTTTCACGGGTAAAAGAATGTTCAAAAACCTAGTATATTGTCGGGATGAAATTTACCTTATTTAATGTAATATGATTCCTAAGATAATAAGTTTTTTTTTTGTATTAAATATGAGAATAGTTATGGATTTAATTTCATTATATTCCATTTCAGTTTAACATATATGCTCTTATTACATATTTACTTAGTTATTTTTATCTTTTAATTTCATAGATTTAGTTATTATTAATAATGAGCTATAAAAAGGAAAAGAGAAGAGAAGGCTAGCCTTGAATTAATAAGAACATTCACTATAGACTCTTTACTTTAGTAACAAAAATGTCTTCAAAATATATTTTTCAAACTTTCTATTATAATTAAAATTTAACAAAATAAATAGTAACACTTTAAATTTAATCAAATCCTATTCATTCTTTATTTACTAAAATATTATATTTTTTTCTCACTACATTTACTTTTTTATTTCTTTATTCTCTTTTTATATTTACTTTTTCATTTAAAAGAATAAATAAATATTTAAAAAATAATATTTTAATTAACAAATGATTAAAATAATGAGATAAAAAGTATGTTTGAATTGTTAAAATGAAAAAAAATATACTTTGATTATTTTGAAGAGTCAAATTTAAATGCTTTCGTAAAATAATTTCATTAATGTAATCAGAGATAACATACAACCAAAAATATACTATTTGCTTCACATGGGTGTGATAGCCTATGAACATAAAAATTAATACATCACCCTTTCTGATTAAAGTAAGAAGCTGAAAAAAAATATATGCACGCACATATATATAGTTTTTGAGTTCTTCTTTTTGTTTAGACCTGCGTTAAGTCGGACGCATTTCTAACGATCGATCACCTCACGTTACTGTTCCGACGACGCCTGTCTCTGTAGTCTCAATTGCTGATTGAACTTATTTATGAACGCTTCTACTCGCATGGTCAACTCGTCCTGACTCAGCGACGGTTTCTTCCGGAGCCGAACGAATGGGACCCGCTCCTGCAGATGGGTGGTTCGGTCCCTCAGCGTGTCCGATTTCCCCATCCCCTTCTTCGGATCAGGATAAAGATCCTTCAAAATCGGGTCGACCCGGCGTGCGTGACGATCCCACGTGTCGCATTTGTTCGTGAGCGGCATCGGGCGGGCCTGCGTTATCATCTTCCACGTGTTCTCCAACGTCTCGTGGCGCTTTGGCTTAGCCACCCCCAACGCCTTCGAACCTGAATATTATTATTATCATCATCATCATTATTATTATTATTAAACCAACACGCACTTAAAGGTGTGTGTAACAACAGGTCTGAACGTAAGAATTATGAAGCTTCAATGTACCAACAAATATTCCCAAAAAGGAAAATGTTTGGACTGTCGGAAAATTTCCGCGTCCTTCAAAGTTCAAGCGTCTTACAAAACGACAGCGCCAAATAAATTCATCAAAATTTGGATTCGAGGCATAGTTTATTCTTTTTTAAACTTTTAAAGTTTATTATTATTTCTTATTATTAAATTGTTATTATAAGACACTAAAACAAGTAGAATATATGGCTTCTATTATTATTAGAAGCCCAATATTTTACTACTAGGTACCAATTCAAAAAATATTTTTTAATCAAAATCATATCCCTAAATTGATTTTTGAATAATTATGCAAGTAAAAAATATCACAGTTCAATAAATATTATTTTTTAAAAAAACTTTATTCATATTCATTTAGTGGTTGGGTAAGTATTCTTGTGCTGTTACCCGGCCACGATTTACCTGCGAATAAAATTTTACCTATATTTTTAAAAATTATTAAATTTCATGAAAGTATTTAGAGTTAAATTATGGTTTAGAAAACATTTCCCAAAAACAAATAGATTTTTAGCGATAAAAAAAACACAAAAAAAAAACTGAAGAGAAGAGAGAGTATTTCTACCGTCATGGGCAGCCTTACGAGTTCTCCGTCGACCGATTCGAGTGGGAACAGGTTTCTCTACCGGAGAAATACGTTCCACCGGCGAAACATGTTCCATCGGAACTACGACAGGACCGGTACTCGCCGTCGCCGATATGACGACCTCAGGCTTCACCTCCGAAGCCTTGTCGTCATCCAACCGACTCACATACACCTGCGAGGATTCGCCCGAACGCCAGTGTCCGCCGACGCCTCCGTAGATTGCAGCAGGAGCAAATTCCGGCTCCGGATCCGCCGCGAAGGTCGTCGCCGGCCTTACCTCCGGAGACGCATCGCTGGCGCTGGCACCGTTCTGGAGCCACCAGGAGGCGACGATAGTGATGATGATGGCGTTGATGACGACGTGGAGGTATGGAGGCCTGAGCCAGGCCGCGACGCATGCCCACGTCGTCGCCGGAACCTCAATCGCAGCGAACTTTACTATCGCCGGGAGATAGAGGCTCAACAGCACGGCCACGGAGACAGCGCCGACGAAGGAGAGCAGGACCTGGATGGAGAAGAGCCAGCTGCTCGAACTGCGATGCTGTGGTAGCGCCATTTTTGTTATGTTTTTCAATTTTCAGTGCCTTGGTGTACGTGTGACAGCTTTGGTGGCAACGAGGAATGAATCGAATGATGAATCTGGAACTGGCAACTGGCAGGGGAAATATATAGTGGCAGAGGTGGGGTCCTCTTTTCTGATTAGATTTAGATCCGGACCGTTGATTCATTTGTGTCTGGATACGGATAGGATCCTTCCTCCTAGTCGTACTGTAATAAATTCGATAAATAATAACTACAGCGATCGAGACTGAAAACACTTTTCTTTATTTATATCAATTATATTTCATGGGGATCCTGAATTTCCGTTGTGCCGTCAGCGTTTCAATGTTGGTGTTAGGGTGTGCGTATTAAAAGTTTAAGACTCACTTAATACCCCCGTTGCTGTAAAGTAAACAGATCACCCTGATTAATGATTGATGACTTCTTAGGAGTGATTTTTCTATTAATTCCGTTCATATATTTGTACGCGCACATTTATTTATTTTTTATATTTTTCATTTTTTTGTTGAATTCATAGTAACTTCTAACTGAGAGCAAGAGTATGTGCATGCTAATGCTAATGCTATGCCCCACAGGGTATGTGCGTGTTAGTCCGGACGGTAAAGGTGCAGGGATGCCACAAATCTATGCTCGTTCTAGCCTAGTGGGTGATAATTGCAAAGACTTAATTTGTAATTTTCTCGTGCAATTGAGTTAGACTGTGAATCAAACTCTGATTTACTTGTGAGTACCGGTGTGGGGGCTAATCACTCCAAGGTTTATATAGTCAATGGCATAGTCAAGGTTCCTTAATTACATATAAAAACAAGTATGTGCATGTTACATTATCACGTATTATTTACCAAATTATTCGAATGTATTTATGGTATCAAAAAGCAACATATTTAATATCAACATTAAGAGATTATCAAATTCACATTATGAACTATGGGGAATAATTTTGTATGATTTTTTTTAAAAGCATAGTCTTACTTATATGTGTGTGTGAGAGAGAAAAAGAGAATGTAATAACTATTTCTTAATGTAAGTATTTTTAATTTGAGATGTTAGATTTATATCTAATAGTTTATATTAAATTTTTATTTAATTATAATTCTTAAATGGAGTTAAATGAAAGTTTTATTTATACCGTTAATGAATCACTGTAACAGAGTGAAGTTCTCATGTTTTCGTTTTTATTAGTCATATGAATTATGATATAATGAGAAAGTAAGAATTCATTAAAGTGAGAATTCTTAATCTAAGTCATTGAATTTACATTTAATGGTCAAAATTAGACTTTGAATAATTTAGTTACAATAAATTTGAATAGTTAAATAAAAATTTTATTTAAATTATTGATAAAATCTATTATAGCAGATCCAATGACATAGAAATTCTTGCTTTCTCATTTTATCATATATATATATATATATTATATTCATATGTGAAAGTAACTAATGAATTTTTAGCATAAGTATAAAAAGTTATGATACCTTTTTTAAATCGGTAATAGGTATTCTCACCCACATTAGAGTACTGAGATGACAAATTTTTGGAGGCAAAAGCATAAGAGAATACACCCCTAACTAACCCTCTTCCAACATATGTAATTGGTAGTGAACATCCAGCCAAAGGGGCTTCCTTGGGGAATTGGAGGGCTAACCACAAAGCCAACATGTGCTAATATTATGACTAAATATATGTCAATTTAATTTATTATTTAACTTTACATTTGTGCATCACCACATGACATTAATATTAGGTCAAATGTCACTATTATTTGGGGAATTAAAGTGCATGTAAATTGGTTTTATCATACTTTTGGCTTATCAAGAGAATGACTTCAGTTCCCGAACTATTTGTGTAAGGATGATCAAATCCCTTCTTCAACGTTAAGTGCTTGACTAGCGACTTGCTTTTCGCACTCAAATGGATCGACACGTCTGAACTCTGAAGGGACTCCATCCATTCTCCGACATGAACTGTCTGGAGCCTTCTGTTTTGCATCATTTACGCTTCAACCAGCCTCCTTCTACAAGTAGTACTTTTTCCTATTCGCAAAGTTCCACTGAGAGACGTCCCGAATTCTTAGGATATGACATTTTCCTCCACTCAATCCTCACAACACCCTCATTGCGATTATTGACATTGCTTCCCCGCAGGTTATGAAATCTTCCTTGATGCCCCCCGCTCGTCCAATGTCAACCGATTGAATATCGCTTCCCTGCAGATTGCAACACCTTTATACACTAATATATCATATATGTAATAATTTATAATCATTTTACATATAATATCATAACTATAATATATGCATGTGGTGATGGACAACATAATACGTGCATGTGAAGATGCATGTATCACACATTACGAGTAGTGCAATACATACAACATGATGCGGGCAGCTTGAATAGGACATGCTACGTGCAGGGCATCTGGGGTAGTGTTCTTCTTGTGCTTCTTGCTTGTATTTGGACACTCTGTTATGGTATTGGGGTAGTGTTCTCATCATTTTGTGTGTTGTATTGACCTCAACCTTATATTTATATGAATATTTTAAAAATAAAAATAACTCAAAAATATTTTTAAAAATAATTACTTTATTTAAATCTTAATAAAATTTTATTCAGAGAATAATCTATCAAACTGTAGTTGTATTTGGTTTTTAAAAGTTTAAATTTATTTTAAAAATAATTTAACACCGTATATTTCACATTATTTTGAATTGATTAGGATTTCAAAAATATTGGAAGTGGCTGGTCAGCTTTTCCTAATCCCTATAGAAGCCTATGACTATTAATCAATATAAAAGAGTTGACTAGCCTAATTAGAAGAAGTCTCCTGAAAAAATGGGAAATAAAGTTTAAAGCTGGCCATATAAGATATATGGAAAATATATTTTTTTATATAAATTTTTTTTGTGTGATTTCAAAATTGGCTTTTTTTTGTGTGATATATGGAAAATATTTTTTTTTTACATATGTCATATAAAAAAATTTACAAAAAGAAGAAACAGATTTAAAAAAAAATAGAAAAAAAGAAAGAAAGAAGGAAAACAATTTTTTAAAAAAAAAAAGAAGGAATTTTTTTTTTAGAAATTTTAGAAAACAAGTTTTAGAGATTTTAGAAGTTTCAAAGAAGAAAAAAAAGCGTGAAAAGTTTTTAAAAGATGAAAGATAAAGAAAAGGAATTAAGGAGGCAGATTTAAAGTTTTTTTTTTGGTTTTTTGGTTTTTTCTTTTGTTGGGCTTGTTTTTGTTAGAAAGAGAGCTACATAACAGATTATGAATATCTAAACCATTTTCCTCCTTATCAGCACTTAGAAATTTTTAGTTATTGGTTACCACAAAGCAGGCGTTTTTTTTTAAAGCATATGAACATAAAAATTAATACACCACACACTCTGTAGAAGAATATGAAAGTTGTATTTTTTGTATTAATTCAACATGTAATGGTACAACTTTATACAAGTGTAATATTTATTCTAGGATGCAAATCACGTCTATTTTATTAATATATTACATTAATTACAATATCCTTGATTGATGCTAATTATAAATGACAATGCAACATTAATTACTATGATTTATTTCCTTCAAGACTCCCCCTCAAGTTGATGTGTATGTTAACTATACCCAACTTGGAAAGAAGGAATAGAAACTGTTTCACCGGTACAAGCTTTGCGTATAAGTCGGCTGGTTGTTGTGCTGTGGAAACATGATGTGTTGATACTAGTCCTTGTGTTATCTTTTCTCGAACAACATGACAATCAATTTCTATGTGCTTTGTCCTTTCATGGAAAACCGGGTTCGACGCTATATGAATTGCGGCTTTGTTATGAATAAACATTCTTATCGGGGACTTTTGATAGACATGGAGATCTCGTAGAAGGCTTGTCAGCCATGTAACTTTAGAACACACAGCGGCCATGGACCTATACTCAGCATCTGTGTGTTGTTTCTTGGT
Source organism: Taxillus chinensis (assembly GCA_023512835.1). Classification (NCBI taxonomy): domain Eukaryota; kingdom Viridiplantae; phylum Streptophyta; class Magnoliopsida; order Santalales; family Loranthaceae; genus Taxillus; species Taxillus chinensis. The sequence goes on along the minus strand of CM042092.1, from coordinate 20,091,316 downwards.
CCGCCAAGAGATTAGCGCCTCTCCCATAAGCACACAAAATCCTGTTATTGACCGTCTTGTGTCCGGGCAGCGAGCCCAGTCTACATCACAATAAACTGCAAGCTTTTCCTTGACCAGGTGTTCCCTTTAAATATTTCAGCACCCGATGTACTGTGTCTAGATGTGGTGCGCGCGGCTTGTCCATGTATTGACTTAGGACGTGTACTGCATATGTCAAGTCGGGTCTTGTGATGGTAAGATAAATTAGAAGTCCAACGAGCCTCCTATATTGCATTGGATCCAATAACGGCTCCCCCTCCTCTTTGGTAAGGTGCAGGTTGGATTCAAAAGGCACTCGTGCTGGTTTTGGACAAATAAAGAGTAATCCGACCATGATTGAGTGAATCCTCCTTTCATCAAGGCCGATGAGAGTTTTAAAAACCATTTCTAGGAAGCCTATTTTAGGTCGTACAAGGACTTACGGAGATGACAGACCCATGTCTCTCCCTTACGGCTAAAACCCGGGGGTAGATCCATGTAGACATCCTCAGTCAAATCACCATTGAGAAAAGCAATGTTGATGTCGAGCTAATGGAGATGCCAGCCACGCAGAGCAGCCAAGGCAAGAAGAACTCGAACGGTAGTCAATTTGGCGACGAGAGCAAATGTGTTATTGTAGTCCAAGCCAGCCACTTGGTGGTAGCCCTTGGCAACAAGCTGGGCTTTCAAATGCTCAACCGAACCATCAGCCTTGCGTTTCACCTTGTAGACCCATTTGCAACCGATAACTTTCTTGCCACGAGGAAGAGAAGTAAGCATCCAAGTACCAGTAGATTGAAGTGCCATGATCTCCTCGTTCATGGCAGAGACCCAAGACGGATCCAAGCGAGCTTGAGAATAAGACAAAGGCTCCTTCACGGCAGAGAGATTATGAAGAAAACAACAATAGGTAGGGTGAAGGCGAGTAGAACTAAGTACCTGGTGTCATCACCAGATTTCGTCCGGGGGGAAACCCGCTTTTGGGATGCGGTTTTCCCACCCTTCACCCGAATGGTGATGAAAAAAACACAGAGTTGCCACCAATTATTTTTGGGATGCAATTGGTCACCTAAATTAGTTTACGTTGCTAGAGCTAAGCTCGGGAGTTTAATTACGCGTGGGGAAGGACTAGCACCCCCACGACGCCCTTTCGGTACCTATCTTAGGAGTTTGGGAGGTTTCTAATTTATTTTAACTGTTGCTTAAGTTAACTAATTTAAAAAGTGATATTAAATTTACCTACGGCCTAAAGGTCTACTCTTTTTATTTTTATAAGTCATTTGTTGAAGTTAAAATTAAATCTAATTTATCCTAAGTCTAAAAAAAATCCTAATATTTTTTTTTTTTTTTTTTTTTTTTTTAAATTCTTTATTGAAATTCAAACTATCTCTAAGTTATCTACAAATCTAAAGGAGAGCCAAAGTTAAATTGATTCCAAGTCCTATGTTGACATGCTAACACATGCTAAAAGAAATGATGAAAGCCACGTATTGAAAATCTCAAGTGTTTGAAAAGCCAAGTATTTTAAAAAAAGTATTTGAAACGTAAGTGTTTGAAGAGAAATTTTTTTATGCATTCTTTTTATTTAAAAACGAAAAGGATGAAACGAAACAAAAGAAAACCCCAAATGATAAAAGCTTAGGTGTTAAGAAAAAGCTTAAGTTTGGAAAGAGTTTTTTTTTTTTTTTTTTTTGGAAAAAAACATTTTTAAGTTAAGAAATGATTTTTTTAACATTTTTTTAGAAAGATAACAACTAAAAATACAAGTGTGTAGTGTGTAATTGTGTGTCATTCACAAAATGAAAACAAACCTTTCCTTTTTCTCTTTTTTTTTCTCTTTTTCTTTCTCTCTCTCTCACTCTTTTTTCTCTCTTTTTTTTTTTACTAAATATCTGATTTACAGTTACAACTTACAAAATATGTGACTCATAATCACAAAGCCCAAGCTAACAAGATTCTTATGGGCCATGGAGATAAATAAAATAAAATAATATAAAATAAACAAAACAAACTAAATAATTAAATGACTAATCTAATTAACATGATACCAAAATCCAAATGATCCAAAAAGAAGCATCTTGGTTCTCCAGAAAGAAGTCGATGCGCCATGGGTGGATGTCCTCAACGTGACAAATGGAGCAGACCAAACAAGTGTGAACCCGAAAACCCATGACCAAATAAACCCACATGAACAAAGCACCAAGACATAACAAGCACGATAGCTGGACTTGACAAGAACCCAGTCTTCAACACAAGAATTTGGATAGAATACCAATGCCGCTACAACACGTTCTAAAACAGAATACAAAGCCCAGGTGCAAAAAGCATACTAATGTAACCTTTTACACAGACAGACACAAAAAGAAAACAACTCATGAAAAAAAAAACAGAAATAAAAAGGCACTAACCCAGGATGGAAAATATGAAACCCAAAATAAGCAGTACTCATGTGGACTGGCTTGCCTCTTGTGTACACATACTAGGCTACAAGAAAGATATGACAGACTGCTGACTACCATATGGAGCACCCATGTTGACACAACGCAAGAAACAAGATAGAATGAGCAAGATATTATATGGATTACCCATGTTGACACAGCACATGAACAAGACAACATAAGCAAGACAAATACACATGAAGGACACCACGCATACGCAGGAACAATGAAGCGCACAAGGAAAACAAACGTTAGAAAACCAAAGAGGGTGGATGACCAAGAAACCAACCACGCTCAAAGAGGTCTCCTTCCTCCTCAAACGGGCTATGTTAATGAACTGGGCATCTCCCCCTTCAATGGCCGGATGATGTGGGGCACTAGATCGCCTTCGCGGAGGCTGTTGGAGACCATACGATGGGTCGAGCGACAGCAGTGTGAGGGCCTTAATGCCGTATTCTGGAGAGGAGAAACAGTGACGCGTTTTGCGGTAATCGGTGTTGTCGAGGGGACTGAGGTGACGGGAGTTAGTGTAGTCGGCGTTGGCTGGCTGGAGGGAGCAAAGGTGGTTCGTCGCGGTGCTTAGCAAACCATCATGTCGGGAGGGAGGATTTTGGAGGACAGTGGTGCAAAGCGACTTTCGGGGAGATAATTTCCGATTTTGGAGTAGCAACTCTATTATGTCGCCATTGGGAGAGGGTTGGCCGGAGCTATTTTCGTTGGCAGGTCAGTGTTGCGGCTTCGTAGAGGGTTGAGGTGACGGTGGTTGGAGTAATTAGCGTTGGCTGGCTAGTATTGTGAATCCCGGCCAAGGGGAGCCCTCTGGGTTCGAAGGAGAGGAAGGTAAAAGGATGATTGGTAAGTTTTTTTTTTGATTTTTCAGAGAGCCCGCCGGGTTTGGTGTTGAAGATAGGTTTATATAGAGGGTTAGGGAGATGGTTGCTCTGGCTCAAGCATGGGCTTGGCCATGGTTTAGGTTTGGCTGGTGGCTCAAGCGCGTAGCCATGGGTTCGATTGGATTGAAGGTGGATGGCTCGGCTAGGTTTGGACTTGGTCTGTGGGAGGCCAGAGAGAGAGAGGATAAGGATGGGGTGTGAGCTGGTTGTTGACAGTTAGTGCTGGCGTGGATGGCCGGTGGGTGCAGCGCGGTGAGGGGGCGAGGTGAGACTGCATCGTCTGCGTGGAGAGGGAGGTGACGAAAGGAGAAGGGAAGCCGTGAGGGGATAAGGGAGTATGTGGTTGTGATTTTTTTGTTCTAAAATTTATTTTGTTTTTATTTTTTTGTTTTGGTTTTAAATTTTGTTTTATTATTATAAACCAATGACATACTGACATGTAGCCAAAGGTGAGTGGAAAAAGAAAAATAAGTTTTTATGGTTCCAATTTGTAGATTTTAATTGACATTTTGGGGGGTTTTTGGGATCAGCAAAACAGTTCGACTTTCAATAAAATGTGAACAAATTATTTTTGGACTCGAGGCGTCACAACGAGCGACCTCGTATCCTTTTTTTTCTTAAAAATGAATTTATTTTTGTACTAAAACTGTACTGCACGTCCCTCAACCGCTTTATTACTGAAAAAGACCTTTTTATAAATTTTTTTTGCGAAAATAAGCTCTTTGAGCAAATATATGCAATATATACTTCAAAATTCTCATAACAACGAGTGGAGTAAGAAAAGAAGGGTCGTGACCTGATCCAACGTGTCATTTTGAATATTGGCCGCTGTTTCATCGCCTTTAGCGGTCCAAATACGATTTTGACCATAACTTTTTCGTTTGACCTTAGATTTGAGCGTAGTCAAAGGCATCGATCCTCAAATTTAATTCTCTATCACCTGGGACCAAATTTTTGGTGTTTGAAAGCCTTTTTAAAGAAGTCATCGAAATACCCCCTTGAATCGACGGTCACGTCTTTTTATTTAATGTATAAAGTGAAAAATGAATGTTATGTCCAACCCGGACAAAATGAGGTCCAACACCTGGGACAAGGGATGCGGGGCACTGGAAGAGACCACGACAGCCAAAGAAGAGGACTGGGGCGGGTGCGAAGGCAGGCACGTCTCCACGTGATAGGGGGCAAGGGTCTAGGGTAGCCGAGGGATGCGGGTAGAGCGGCGCAGCAGGGGGGGTGGCTGCGGCGACAGTCGGTGTGGGCGAAAGGGGAAGAGGGGCGGCAGAAGACGCGGGGTTAGTACAGGGCATGGTGGGTGGTGTGGAGGGAGGAGAAGAGACGGGTGTGGTCACTAGAATAGGAGGAGGGTTGGGGTGGGGTGTGATGGAGGGAGGTGGCAACGAAGGAAGAGGATCGGGAGAGAGAGGCGCGGTGCTATGGTCGGCAGTGGGAAGAGGCGAAATGCGTGGAGTAGGAAGACATGTAGAGTGGGAGTCAGTGTTGACCGCCTCGGTTTGGGGAGCTTCCGACAGGCTAGAGGCTGGTGTGTGGGCAGGCAATAAAGAGGGTGAATTAGTGAGAGCAAAAGGGCAATGTCGGGGAGGCAGTGCGGTATTGGTGGGTGCAGGCAAGGAATTTGGAGAAGGAATTTGGGTAGTCAGATTGGGAAAAATATTTTCATGGAAAATCACATCCCGAGAAATAAAGACACGTTTGGATATTAAATCCATGACTTTATATCCCTTTTGGCCGAATGGATACCCCAAGAAAAGACATGCCGTAGATCGAGGCTCAAATTTCCCGGGATAGGAAAAATGAGTGGACGCAAAGCATTTACACCCAAAAACACGCAGATGGTCATACTTGGGAGCTTTGTTAAATAATTTTTCAAAAGGTATTTTTCCATTAAGTAAAGGTGTAGGTGTTCGATTAATGAGGTAAGCAGCCGTGAGAATGACATCACCCCAATATTCGGATGGGAAATTGGATTGAAAAAGAAGTGCATGAGCGATATTTTGTAAATGACGATGTTTGCGTTCAACAACGCCATATTGTTGGGGGGTATTGACGCAACTCGTTTGGTGTAAGATACCTTTTTGTAAGTAAAAAATAAGGCATTGAAATTTGGGACCATTATCACTACGTATGACTTTAACTCGTGTATCAAATTGCATTTCAACAAAAAGAATAAAATTTTGAAGATGGGATTGTGCTTCCGATTTAGAATGCATGAGAAAGATCCAAGTAACACGAGAGTGATCATCCACAATGGTTAAAAAAATATTTTGCTCCAGAAATGGTGGGAGTGCAATAACTACCCCAAATGTCGACATGAATTAAATTAAAGATGGATACACTCGAAGACTGACTCAAGGGAAAGACAGTTCTTATTTGCTTAGTCAATGGACAAATGGGACATGGGTGCGCAACATAAGGTTTATTGTGTAAAAGTGGAAAAAAGAGAGGACACTTTGGTGGAAGGGTGGCCGAGTCGTGCATGCTAGGGCAGAACTGGTGAAGTGGTGACCGTATTGCAAGCTCTAAATGGGGACTCATTGAGACAATAAAGGCCTGCGTTTCTAGCTCTCATCCCAATCATCTTCCACATTTTAGGTCATGTATAAGACAAACAGTCTTGTTAAAGATCGTAATATAGAGAGTATCTAAGGCAAGTTTCATGACCGAAATTAAATTCAAGGAGAATATAGGTACGCATTGTCACGCCCCCAAATTCCAGGGAACCCGGAACTAGGAACATGACTTCCCCTTGCCCGCACCCGAAAGGTCAAGGGGTTGGTGACTAGCACCAATAGAGACTACACCGCGGGTGCTGTCCCAAATATGCAACCCTGTACAGTTATACATCAAGGGTAATTTTGTACTTTCCCATACATCATCATGCATACAATAAGTCAAACAGTCATACAAACATCACATCATAGACAGTATGCAAATATAACTGTCCACGGACTCATGTCCGGGATATAAACATAAGACAATACACAATACAGAATACAGTACTGTATCATACATCAGAGTAGTGGGCACGTCCTCCTGGAAGAAAGTCCTCCACTAGTCTCGGGTTACACCTGAAAAAGGTAAACAATAAGTAGGGGTGAGCGACAAGCTCAGTAGGTGACCCCAACACTCCACATCATGCAGACATACAAGTCTAAACTACATGCTCTGTGTACTCGTGCACTGTGTAGTGTGCACAATCATCAGGACTCAGCCTGCAAACAAACATCAGGACTCATCCTGCTCACACAGGACAACTTGTCCACGATCCTCCATGGGATCCCAGCTTAGGGCACTCAGCCCTAGCTCCACGAGCTCAACGGCTCAACTCAGGCCTTAGCCTGTCCATAGCGCAATATGCCCGGCCACAGTCGCCACACAGGCTTGCCATCGGTGCCTGCCACGTCAACCACATAGCACCATCGGTGCATCATGGTGAGAACCCAAATAAGTCATGGAGTCCATGCCCCAATACCTCACACCAACATACTAACATTAGTATGGCATGTCATTCTCAACATTTCCTTTGGAACTGTAGCCAGTCTTCACAAGTAAATCCTCAATCCTTGATTTATGAAGGAAGTACCCATAGCAGCTATTTTCTTGAAATCAAAAGTCCTGGCATTGGGTTCCCATATCATAAATAAGATAATCTGATTTTTGGGGATTTTTCTGAGATGTCTAACCCCACTTTCCAAAAATTCACCACTACGAACTTTAGGGTTTTTCCGAGATTTTACACTAAATCCCAATTTTCACATTTTGAAAGAGTGAGAATTAATTTTTCTAGTATTTTTCTTTGAATCCAGATGGGGGGTATTTCGTTATTTACATTATAACTTAAGTATACTACTTAGGCATAATGGTTTACAATGTAAATGTCCAGTGCAGTGCAGTTGCACTGCTGCTGATCCGGACCAACTCCTACGGACTACTGCTCCGGACTACTGATCCGGACTAACTCCTTCGGACCAACTCCTCCGGACTACTGATCCGGACTAACTCCTCCGGACTAACTCCTCCGGACTACTGATCCGGACAAACTCCTCCGGACTACTAATCCGGACCAACTCCTTCGGATTACTGATCCGGACTAACTAAGTTGCTAACTCCATAGCTGTTGACTCCATAGCCTGCGACTCTGAAGTGCTTGACTCCATAAGCTTGACTCCATAGCTGATGACTACGAGGCTGATTGTCCCAGTCGCGACCCTAACACTCGCCCAGGATACTGTTTCATCGTCTTTTTGGCCTGTTCTTCGCCTGGAAGCAACCCAGTGACCCCCCAGACACTCATAAACACATGTTTTACGCAATAAACTCGTAATATTTATCTCAAAACGCGTCCTAAACGCCTCCAATTCGCACGATAACAGCAGAAATACACACAAATCATATATTCATCTAGATCTAAATCTAGACCTCCATGGTTGACTTCTCAACCCTCATAAAATACACACTCATACATCCATAGATCACATATTCAAAGATAGGATCGAAATAAGACAGTTAAGGACACCTACCTGGAAGATTATTTGCGATCTACGAGCTCCAATCGCCCCGAAATCGCCAAGAAAGCTCTTTACGCTCTTCACCTTCTCTCTCTCTCTTGCTCAAACACGCACGCACCAATAATTGGCAATTAAAGAGATAAGGCAGTTCTTAATTATATATATACCGTTGCCAATAATTGGCCTCCCAGCAATAATTGACCCGAACGCAATTATTGACCTCCCGAGGTCACGAACTCCAAATTGAGCCCAATTACTGTCAAAACGCTCGAAATGACGAGCACAACACTGTTCAGATATTATCACACTCAAATGACTGCTCAAATGCAAAGTCAACCAATAAACCCCAAAAAGTCAACAATCGGGTCAAACGGGGCCCCGACTCGAAATCGGGCCCAAGTACAGTCAAAATGCTCACATCGACGGCTACACTACCGTCCAGATAGTTACATTCCCATAGAATGACTATCTCTCAAAACTACCCAAATACGAGTCTTTACACGCATAATATATTCAATAATTGAAAATCTTTTGTAAGCCGTATGCTACCAACATGTGTCACTGGCAAAGTAACACCATTAGGCAAGTGAACCATTTTATTCTTCACGAGTTGAGAGGTGGTGAAGAGACTTGGGTCATGCACAATGTGATCCGTTGCACCACTGTCGATGACCCAAGGCACATCTACAGAATATTTACGTAAAGCACACACCATACCTGAGACATGATTAACTTGAGTCCCATGGCTAACAAAATTGGCAAATGGACTACTCATCATGTCAAGCAAGTGATTATCATCAGATGCATCGCGACTTGCCTCCTTGGCCTTTGATAGGAACCCTAACATGGTGTCGCAATCCTTAGCTGAAAGACCCAATCCAGAGAAATCTATAGGGTTGCTCTTGGTGACAACATTAGCTTTATAGATAGTAGCATCATTTCCTTATCCTTGATGTCACTTCTTGGTGCGACAATAGTCAATCGAGTGTCCCTTGCAATTACAGTAACTACAAATAATATGTGCACGACAATATTTTGTAGAATGATTAGTTTGGTTGCACTTTTCACAATACTTCCCAAATGATTGATTCGCTCCTGGTGTGTCGGGAATGACTATCACTATTTCCCTTTTTGCTCATGGCTTTGGCAGCGAAAGCTGAGGTCTCCACCATGGCAGGTGTTTGCTTTTTCGTAACGATGATATTTTGCTTCTCTTGGTGGAGTACCATAGCATAACATTATTTAAAAGCATCATTGGCTCTACTGCTATTATGTTATTCCGAGTTTGTGCGAAACTCTCATTCAAACCAACAAAAAAATTCATTGTCTTTTGTGTCTCAAGGAAAGTATGGAGAGCTTTAGAATTCTCGCAAGTGCATCTTGCAATAAGATTACAATGACAAGGAGGTACCACGATGGGAGATTCTCTCTCATCCCATAGGCTCTTCAACTTGGTGTAATATGCTGTCACAGAGGAAGATCCGTATTCCACCTTATGCAACGCCTCCTCAACTTGGAATATTGACAAACAACTTGTTTGAATAAAATGCTCCTTCAATTTGTCCCATATGGCCTTGGCATCCTTCAGTTGAGACACACTTTTGTGCATTTCTTTGCTCATAGAGCCGAGCAACCAATGTTTAACCATCGTATTACAGCGTTTCCATTGTAGTTGCTCTTCTCCATCTTCTTCCGGCTTCATTTGAGTTCCGTCTAGGAAACCGACCTTATTCTTTACATCGAGGGTATTGAGGATGGCCTCCTATCATGTTTGATAATTATCTTCTTCAAGAGATATGGGGATAAGGCACCACATGTTTGATCTGAGTCATGAAGATACAAAGGGTGATATGGATTTTTCTCCAATGGCTGGGGAATCCGAAGATGTAAGGAAGCAACCATTTGCTGTTGTTGTTTGACAGTGTTTGCCAGCCATGAGGTGTTTGTTTATTTACTTCAAATTAGAATAAGAAGCTGAAAAAAATATATGCACGCACATGTATATAGTTTTTTAGTTTTCTTTTTGTTTAGACCTGCGTTAAGTCGGACGCGTTTCTAACGATCGATCACCTCACGTTACTGTTCCGACGATGCCTGTCTTTGTAGTCTCAATTGCTGATTGAACTTATTTATGAACGCTTCTACTCGCATGTTCAACTCGTCCTGACTCAGCGACGGTTTCTTCCGGAGCTGAACGAATGGGACCCGCTCCTGCAGATGGGTGGTCCGGCCCCTCAGCGTGTCCGATTTCCCCATCCCCTTCTTCGGATTAGGATAAAGATCCTTCGAAATCGGGTCGACCCGGCGTGCGTGATCCCACGTGTCGCATTTGTTCATGAGCGGCATCGGACGGGCCTGCGTTATCATCTTCCACGTGTTCTCCAACGTCTCGTGGCGCTTTGGCTTAGCCACCTTCAACGCCTTCGAACCTGAATATTATCATCATCATCATCATCATTATTATTATTATTAAACCAACACGCACTTAAAGGTGTGTGTAACAACAGGTCTGAACGTAAGAATTATGGGGCTTCAATGTACCAACAAATATTCCCAAAAAGGAAAATGTTTGGATTGTCGGAAAATTTCCGCGTCCTTCAAAGTTCAAACGTCTTGCAAAACGACAGCGCCAAATAAATTCATCAAAATTTGGATTTGAGGCATGGTTTATCCTTTTTTAAACTTTTAAAGTTTATTATTATTGTTATTATAAGACACTAAAAAAAGTAGAATATATTATGACTTACTATTATTAGAAGCCCAATATTTTACTATTAGGTACCAATTAAAAAATATTTTTTAATCAAAATCACATCTTTAAATTGATCTATACTATTTTATTTTGAGTAATCGTGCAAATAATTCGCACTTAAATATTATCGTTTAATAAATATTATGTTTTAAAAAAGATTTATTCATATTTATCATTTAGTGGTAGATTAAGTAGTATTATCTACATAATTTAGTTGCGAATAAATTTTCTCTTATATTTTAAAAAATTATTAAATTTATGAAAGTATTTAGAGTTAAATTATGGTTAGAAAACATTTCTCAAAAACAAATAAATTTTTAGCGATAAAAAAAAAAACAGAAGAGAGAGTATTTCTACCGTCATGGGCAGCCTTAAGAGTTCTCCGTCGACCGATTCGAGTGGAAACAGGTTTCTCTACCGGAGAAATACGTTCCACCGGCGAAACATGTTCCATCGGAACTACGACAGGACCGGTACTCGCCGTCGCCGATATGACGACCGCAGGCTTCACCTTCGAAGCCTTGTCGTCATCCAAGTGACTCACATACACCTTCGAGGATTCTCCCAAACACCAGTGTCCACCGACGCCTCCGTCGATTGCAGCAGGAGCAAAATCCGGCTCCGGATCCGCCGCGAAGGCCGTCGCCGGCCCTACCTCCGGAGACGCATCGCTGGCGCCGTTCTGGAGCCACGAGGAGGCGACGATAGTGATGATGATGGCGTTGATGACGACGTGGAGGTATGGAGGCCTGAGCCAGGCCGCGACGCATGCCCATGTCGTCGCCGGGACCTCAATCGCAGCGAACTTTACTATCGCCGGGAGATAGAGGCTCAACAGCACGGCCACGGAGACAGCGCCGATGAAGCTGAGCAGGAGCTGGATGGAGAGAAGCCAGCTGCTCGAACTGCGATGCTGTGGTAGCGCCATTTTTGTTATGTTATTCAATTTTCAGTGCCTTGGTGTACGTGTGACAGCTTTGGTGGCAACGAGGAATGATGAATCTGGAACTGGCAACTGGCAAGGGAAATATATAGTGGTAGGGCAGAAGTGGGGTCCTCTGTCATGATTAGATTTAGATCCGGACCGTCAGCGTTTCAATGTTGGTGTTAGGGTGCGCGTATTAAAAGTTTAAGACTCACTTAATTCCCTCGTTGCTGTAAAGTAAATTGTTCACCCTGATTAATGATTGATGACTAATGACTTCTTAGGAGTTAGGCCTTACCTTTGACGGTATGATTTTTCTATTAATTCCGTTCATATATTTGTACGCGCACATTTATTTATCTTTCATATTTTTCATTTTTTTTTGTTGAATTCATAGTAAGTTCTAATTAAGAATCTAATTGAGAGCAAAAGTATGTGAATGCTATGCCCCACAGGGTTAGACTGTGAATCAAACTCTGATTTACTTGTGATAGTACCGGTGTGTGGGCCAATCACTCCAAGGTTTATATAGTCAATGGCATAGTCAAGGTTCCTTAATTACATATAAAAAAAAAGTATGTGCATGTTACATTATCACATATTATTTACCAAATTATTCGAATGTATTTATGGTATCACAAAGCAACATATTTAATATCAACAATAAGAGAGTATCAAATTCACATTATGAACTATGGGGAGTAATTTTGTATGATTTTTTTTTAAAATATAGTCTTACTTATATACACGCGTGTGTGAAAAAAAGAATGTGATAACTATTTCTTAATGTAAGTATTATTAATTTGAGATGTTAGATTTATATCTAATAGTTTAGATTAAATTTTTATTTAATTATAATTTTTAAATGAAGTTAAATAAAAGTTTAATTTATACCGTTAATGAATCATTGTAGCAGATCAAACGGATAGAGTAAAGTTATCATATTCTCATTTTTATTAGAGTCATACGAATTATGATATAATGAGAAAGCAAGAATTCATTATTCATGTGAAAATTTTTAATCTGGGTCATTAAGTTTATATTTAATGGTCTAAATTAGACTTTTTGTAATTCAACTATAGTAAATTTATATACTTAAATAAAAATTTAATTTAAATTGTTGATAAAGTCTATTATAACATATCCAATGACTTAGAAATTCTTGCTTTCTCATTTTATCATATATATATATATATATATATATTTATTGATATGTGAAAGTAACTAATGAATTTTAGCATAAGTATAAAAAGTTATGATGCCTTTTTTTTAATGGGTAATACGATCCTCACCCACATTAATTAGTACTGAGGTGACTAATTTTTTGAAGGCAAAAGCATAAGAGAATACACCCCTAACTAACCCTCTTCCAACATATGTATTTGGTAGAGAACATCCAGCCAAAGGGGCTGCCTTGGGAAATTGGAGGGCTAACTAACCACTAGGCCACATGTGTTAATATTATGATTAAATATATGTCAATTTAATTTATTATTTAACTTTACATTTGTGCATCACCACATGACATTAATATTTGGTCAAATGTCACTATTAAACTTACTTCCACTTTTTTTTTTCCTTTACATTTTCTTTCATGGCTCACTAATGACTCTTTCAATAGAGAAAGTATTGCTCATAAACTAGTAGCCTAAGAAAGGTATATTTTTATAATAATAGATTGACATCATAAAATGTTTATATAGTTGTTTTGATACGAGAGAAGTCATTAAAATAATAGCATATTTCCCCTTATATGGCTGGTATAAGAGAAGGGGTGATAATAGAAACACTGAATTCTAAATTCATTTTCGTACTTATGTTAAAATTTATACATGCAATATCTCATTGGCATAGAAACTCTCAAAATCTATTCCTAACCTTGGATATGTTGATTTTCAATCTTATTCCGTTACATTTCTTTTAATCCCATATCCCAATCACATTGAATTCGATTCTTAATATTCATATATAAAAATGTTAAATTGACCCGTTCTCGCCGGATGGAAATTTTTTAAATTATTTAGGGTAAAGGATGGGATTTTTTTGAATTATATATTTGGAATACATGCACAGACCAAAAACAATTGCTCACCTCAAAAAAAAAAAAATCGTTGACCCGCAAGTATCTCCCATCTCCACCCTACCTCATGACTGAAAATTTCCGAAAAAATGGTAATCTCAATTTGTTACATTTTTTAAAAAAAGTTTCAATCACATCCAATTCAATTATTGATACTCATATATAGGAAAGACAATTTGACTCGTTCCCATGGGAACCTCCCTCATCCCTAATGGGGCAGAAATTTTTTGAAATATTTGGAATACGGGACGAGATCATATATTGCATGTTCTGTGCCGTTTCATCAAAAATCCCTAACTCATGGGTATTTTCCATCCCCAACCTGCCTCAAGACTATAAAAAATCCTGAAAAATGTGGTCATGTGGAGACTTAAACCCAAAATCACTTCTAGCAATGACCTAATTATTAGCTATATGACTATTATTTAATATGTTTACTTGTGTACTTAAAAATAACATATATATAATATTAATAACAATAATAATTATTATTATAAAAAAGTATATGTTTTTATTTTAAAATAATAATAATAATAATATATAATAATATTGAATATAAAATACAAAAAATATTAATATTATACTGATATAATTAATACAAGTATTTTTAAAATAAATTAATAATATTTACATTTATATTTAAATTTATTAATAAATTAATTTAAAATTAAATGAATCAAGTAAAACATAATATATATATATATATATATATATATATATGTTGGACACATTTTTATCAACTTCATTTTTCTTCAATGTTGCATCGGTTTGTGAAAATTTTGCAAGACGATGAGTCGCAACCATTAAGCCACAAATGCTCGATTTTAAGGAGTTATTCAACCAGCCTTCAAATGCCAAGAAGCCAGTCTTGGGCGATAGAAAATCAAGTTCGAGGATTAATACTTTTGACCATGCTCGATTTTAATATCAAACGAAAAAGATATGGTTAAAAAAATGTTCGGGCCGCCAGCGGTGGTCAAAATGTTAATTGACCTTCAAAACGGCATTCCGAATCAGATCATGAACCTCATATTCTCATTCTACTCATCGTTCTGAAAATTTTGACATATATATTCGCTCTCGGGGTCTTTTTCAATAAAAATCAAAAATAAAATTATTTTTCAATAATAAAACAATCTCAAAGCACTCAGTATAAGCTTGTTGTAAAAACGAGATCGTTTTCAAATAAAATTAACATAGGATCACTCATCGTGACGCCTTGAGTAAAGAAATAATTTTTTTGAGCTCTTTTTGAAATTCGGATTGTCTTGTCGATCTCAAAAACCGAAAGATATCAATTAAAAACTCAAAACAAAATAATTTTTCTTTTCTTTTTTTTTTCCCGCCCACTCCAGGCCATGTGTTGCCGTCTTACTGGTCTAAAAATAAAGAAAATCAAAACAAAAAAAACATAAAAACAAAAACAAAAACAAAGAAAACAAAAAAGAAGAAGAAGAAAAGAAGTAAACGAAAAATTTCAGCCGCAAAATGCACGCTTATCCCTATCACCTAACACTTCGTCTTCCTTCTTTCTCTCTCCCTTCCCCGTTCGTCTTCTTTGTTGCAGCCGCGCCACAGACGCCGTGATCCCAGAGGACCACCTCGCGCCCACCGGAGTCCCATACCGGTGCCAGCTCTCCTCGCCAAACCAAACCATGGTCCGCACCATGGTTGCCTTCTCTCTCTCGATCAAACCACACCGCTAACCCATGACCGCCACTGCTCCATCTCCCGGCTCAAACCCTAGCACCTCTAGTCTATATAAACCCAGCTCTCTTCTAGGCTCCTTTGGCTTCTTTTTCCCTTGAAAATTATCCTCTCTCCTTCCCCAAAAATCATCCTCTCTTCTAGGCTCCCTCTCTTTTTGAAAAACCCAAAAAAAAAAAACACTTTCACTCTCTCTCTCTTCTCGGCTCCTCTCCCACACCCAATCTCCTCTTCACCTTTTTCTTTCCTCCATCACCGAAACCAGACAACCCCCTTGGTTCCCCTTGGCAGGCACTCCATCCGACGACCACCGTGGAGCTAAAACCTATCCATCATTAGATAGACTCACCCATTCGCCACTTCCGATCGTCCCACAATCCCTACGAGGAAGGCAAAGGATCCTCGAGAGCATCCTGGTGTATCGCGACAGATTGTTGGAAGCGAAATCTGAGGTACCCAGAAGGCGCAGAAGACATCCAATTCGTCACTGCCACTGTTCGGTCGAAAAAAAATCCAGTTCGTGCGTGAGAGGACGGGCATTGCCTGGAGAGGAAAAATATCTTTGGTAATACCTTTATTCCATGATGCTTTGATTCTATGTTTTTCTTGTATGAGATGGTTGAATGGTATGATTATGTGCTTGTGTGAATGCCGATGGATCCTAGTCATGCTGTCTGGGTCCTTATATTTCATGTGTTCCTAAGGAGAGTCGATTAATCTTTATGTTTGTCTGGATATTACGGATCCCATTATCTCTTTTGGGTCAGAATGAATTGGATAAAAATAGCTTAAAACAAGACAAGTTGAAGCAAATCGAGCCAGAATTGTCATTCATTAAATGACAGCTAATGTATTAGGCCTGCTCATATTTAAGACTAAAATAATTCTAACAAAGGTCAACATTATTTCCATTGTATTTTTTAATCATTTTTTAAAGGCATGTATTTAAATTTGAGTGTGTAATTGTGGTTATTTAAATACAAAATGGATTCCCCACATTTCATGGCTTATTATTCATCACCCCGTCTATAGCACACATCATTTCATGGCATGTATTGTGGTTATTTAAATTTGATTGGAGTGTTTTCTGTTTTTGTTTTTAAAATGTGATAATTGTTTTTAGATAAAAAAATAAAAAATAAAAAAAACTAAAAATATTTTCGTTTAAATTTAAAATAACTTTTTATTGTTTTTGATTTTTAATTTTTTATACCTGAAAATAACTATTATTTTTCAAAATGAAAATGAAAAACAAGCCGACCAAGCATGCTCTTTACTGACGCTTTTGAATCGGATTGAATAAAAAGTATTTGTAAAACAATATTATTAGTTTCATATTAATAATATTACATTTTAAGTCAATATTATTAACATATATAAAATAAGTATTAATTTATTATTTATATTATTAATTCTCTTTAAAAAAATATCAACTTAAATCGGACACTAGTATTAATCCTTCAAATTAATAATACGATTACTTCAGGTATATCACAAACATACACTTTATAACATACTTTAATGGCAGATAAATTATGGATACACTTTATAACATACTTTAATGGCAGATAAATTATAGAACCAAATCAAAATTATATAAAAACATACGCCCAATATAATATATGGGTTCTCGTACTTTTGAGAGGCATGCCTGCGGCCTGCTCTTGCATTGTTCCAAAATGGGTAATACAATGAGACAATGACAAGCACAAGATAAGTAAAGGCTACAAGTAGAACCAACAACAATAAATATATATTATTACTCAAACAATAATGGCCGGGTACCCATATCAATTTCCTATATATAATGGGTTTATACTTGGAGGGTATACTCATTAACCGCCCGTGTGAGTAATGTGTACCTCTTGTCCCTAAAAACAAAAATAAATAAATTTGATAACCTATTATTTCATTTATAATTTAAAGAGACATCATCAATTTTCAACATCTAAAATTATACACTTGTAAGACCCGCAAAAATTTAAGCTCTTCCTTAAATAGTAATAATAATAATGTCATTACTAAAAATAGTTAGAAAGAATATTTTAGATATTATCACGATAAAAATATAAGTACCCAATATAGTATTTAAATAGATGTGACTAGTAAGTACGTTAGAATAGTAAGTAATTTGTATAGTACAGAATGTTATGAATAGTATCCATTTGGACTTCCATAAATAGATATGAGTATGAGATTTTATTTATAAGAGAATATAGAAGTAAGAAGAAGAATAATAAGAGTTATGGCATCAAGTTCTCAAGTACCGTCATCCGAGAATAGTGTACAGATGAAGATCGGCCAGCAAACGACTTGAAGTTACAAAGCTATGCTTTCTTGTAGATGAGCTAAATGCTCGTGTCTAATGGCTTCAATATAATGTGACAAGATACGGGGAGAAGTTTGAGGTTATTTCATGCATGTACCACACAATGGAAACCAACGATCATAAAGCTGATCTAGCTTCAAGCACAACACATCCTAGCACATACGCTAATATAATTCAAGAAATTTTATGAAGGCCATAGAATATGATATTAATGTTTATGTTTAGGATTATAATATTTTATGCTATAATATTATCTTACTTTATTGTTTATTGATTATGCAATTATATTATTTTATCCGCATAAATATTAAATACATTATAAAAATAAAATAATTTCTTATACGTCATAAAAAGTTTAGATGCTATTTATTATGTCATTTAGTTTCTTAAACCAAATTACTATGGGTAAGTAAGTATTACAAGCCTTAACTTTACCAAAAGTATAAAACATAGGTAATGCCCAAAAATTTGAATGAGGCAGATTCTGGAGGTCCCATTCAAAAATCCATAACTTGAATTATACAGATCCAATTGACATGAAACCAAAGCCCATTTGTTCATTTATGACTTATCTAAAACGTGTAGAAATTTCAAAATTTAATATGAAGCCAATCAATTCCAGAAGTTAAAATACTACACATAGGTTCAGTAGGAACGGGTAAACATTTTAGTATGACTTTAAAATTCAATAACTTTTGTTATATATATTTAAAAATTATAAAATTGATACCCATTTGTAGATATTTGAGTTAGTAATGCAATACAATTGGCCATCTGTCAAAAACTACAAAATTAAAAACGTTATAATTGAATTAGTAGAGAGTACACCAATGTAGACTTTTGATGCCAAAGGAACCTTCTAAGTTTAAAAGTCTTAAAACATTTTTAAATGGTAGGAGGAGATAACCATGTTTTTAATAAGAGATAATATGAGGAAAATAAAGTATTATATATATTTTAAATAATTTAATTTAATGCCAAAGTCAAATTCGTACACTATTTTTCACACTATTACACCTACCACCTTACCTATAAATAGCATGCCTCACTTCCCTTCTCAAGCACTCTTTCCATTCAAATAAGCCACAAAACTCTCCTCCAAATACTTCCCAAAAAGTTCTATTAACACCCCAATAGCCCTCCAAGCCTTCTCTTCTCTCAATCTTCCTCTCACTTGTTAGAAGTTCTAAAAGGTAAATATTTCAAGCATATATTAATCATATTCTTGGAAGGCTAATCCTCCTCATACATATATATATTATGGATGGCTTTGTCCCTCAATATATATATGTATATTTATTAAACAATACGTATATGTATATATATAGATTATTATTATTCCATGGAAGGCTAAGCCTCCTCATACATATATATATATATTATGGATGGCTTTGCCCCTCAATATATATATGTATATGATACGTATATGCGTATATATAGATTATTATTCCATGAAAGGCTAAGTCTCCTCATACATATATATATATTATGGATGACTTTGCCCCTCAATATATATGTATATTATATACGTATATTATATATGTATATGTATACATATCGATTATTATTATTATCATGAGAAGTTTTTCCACCATAATATACTTATATATGTCTCTCAATATATTATTTATGAATATACTATTATTATTAAAACTAAAATATTAACTTTTAAATTTTGTTTCAAGGTTTATAAACGCGGAAGACAAAAAGATTGTAAGGATCCCCTCTCCCTTTCATTACCACGATCTCCGACGAGGAAATTCATTTCTTATTTCTTCTCTATATTTCTATCTCAAGATTTCTCCTCATAACATTATTTTAAGAAGAATTAACTTTCTTTGGCACTTCTTGAGAATTTGGTAATCTCATTTATTGAATGATGAATAACCCTTTTACTTATTGGGGTTATTATTGCAAGACCTTCCTTTACGTTGAAATTTACCATGAATGTGATTGTTTGAAAATTTATGAAGATATGTTTTATGTTTGGCAATATGTTTATGGGTGGTTCCAGAAAGACCCCCAATGCATTGGGTAAAGAACATCACTGGAGAGTGTCAATCCAGTTGATAACAAGTTATGCAAGATATCTAGGTGGTGAACCTAGATGAGAAGATATTCTTATTTTTCCACGAGTTGATTATTCTCCATATATTATCCCTTACTTTTAACCTTACTGGACTATTTGAGCTCATTTCCTTCATGTTTTCTTCCAACCCCAGGGAACTAGGAGAAAGCAAGGATGCTAGGATAATGGTGTCCAGAATGCTTGAATAAAATCATAAGAAGATTATGCATGTAGTATTTATATGTCATGTAAAACTATAATGGGTTATTAACACCTAGTCTCTAAACGCTAAACCTTAGAGATCTTGTGATGAGTCTTGATGTAATAAATAAACCATCAAATTTATGTTGAGCAATAGATTACTATTCATATAATTGTAATATCTTATTTGTCTAACGCACCCGGTCTGGAAGTCCAGATTTGGGGGTGTTACAACACTAATATATGTAGTATATTGAAAAAAATTATGGGTGATAGGATTATGCTTGAGATGGGTTCAAATGGGATGGGTGCAAAGAAACTTGACCTCTGTGCATGCCATTTTAGTTGCTCATTACCTCTTAAAATGTGAATACCCACAAGTACTAATGGGTGTGGTTTCATTTTTTGCTAACGCCAATGCAAAGCCCATAGGCATATATATATATATAAACAATTAGCAAAGCAAAATCTATCTTCCTTCGTGTATCTCCTTACATAAAATGGAAAACAACAATCATAAAAATAATCTAGCTAAAAACAAAAAATTCACTTCCTAAAATATAATATTCACAATAGCCCTCCTCAAGTTAGTACATGAAGGTCTCATATATATATGCCCAAACTTGTGAAGAAGATAATCAAATTGTCATTTGCTCAATGCCTTAGTTAAAATGCCTTAGTTAAAATGTTATCAAATTGTCATTTGCTCACATTACGGAACAAATGTGGGATGAATATTCCCAACAACAATTTCATCACGAACAAAGTGCTAATCAACCTCAATATCTTTTGTCTATTCCTGAAAGATCGGTTTTTCATAGATATGGAGGGTGATTTGATTGTCACAATGAAGGGTCATCAAATGAAGATGAACTATCTATGAAAAAGATTTGATATTGGATTATCCTCTTTACCCACCAAAATAGGTTGCTAAGCAACTCCTTTGATTGATGGTACAAGAGTGTTTGTGGGACTATCCCGACAATGTCCAAGACACTCCTCGGTGTCCCCCCACCCCTAAATGCAAACGTGGGTGTCTCTTCAAAATCTGTATCCATCATCTCAACTTGAGACAATCCACTAGTATCAAACTTGAAATTTTGAGCAAAAAGAAAAATGCCAAATGAGAATACAACATTATGAGAAACAAAAAATCTTTTGTCTTAAAATCATACAAATGCCAACCCTTTTTCCCATATGAATATCTAATAAAGATATACCTTTGGCTTTTACTTGTAAACTTATCCCTATCTTCACATGTAAGAAACCCAAAATACGAAAGTATGTAATTGGGTTCTTTACCATATAAAACACTATACGGCATTTTTGTTATTTAAAACCAAGGAAGGAGTTTTATTCATTAAATATCTTGCAGTCAACACATTTTTTTTCACAAAAATCAATAGTTCGGCATCCCTGGAAATGCAATGCCCGAGCTACATTTAAAGTATGTTGATGTTTTCTTTCTACCTTCCTATTTTGTTAAGGTGCTCTCATTCAAAAATTTAGGAAAACAATTTTATGATTAATAAAGTATTGTGTCATTGTGTCATGTAAGTGAATTCAGTCTCATTATCACTTTGAAACATTTTAACTTGTTTATTAAATTATCTCTTAACTAGCAAGAAAAACCTTTTGAAGATAAAAGACATCTCATTTTTTCTTCAAGTAAATAAATCCAAAAAGTATGAGAAAAAATCATCCACAATGGTTAACAAATAGTAAGCACCACAAGAAAAGTTATTCTACAAATACCCCCACAAATCACAATGAATAAATTCAAAAATACTTGAAACCTTATTTTCACTAACAGGAAACTTGTCTCTATTTTGTTTTGCCCTTAGACAAACATCACAATTATGATTCAATCTATTATCATTCCTTTTCAAACTAACTATGGGAAGAGATAGATTACCCATATCCGCTGGTGCCATATATTAAGAAATGCCCTATCATGGACTTTCATTATATGGGTAGCATGTGGCATGCCCCAAAAATAATGAGTAATGCTACATATAATTAGGGTTGTATAACCGGTGGATAACTGTGACGATGTGGTAGCATACCAAATCATCAGAAGGGAGAGAGATAAAAAAAATCATGGCCTTCCAATCAGCCACGGTTTTGCTGTGATACCGTGAACCGGTTAAACAAAATATTTTTTAAAATCATAGTCCATCACGCCCTTCATCCACACTAATTAGCATCCTCAAAGTGCGATCCTTTCTAGCACAAATGATTTGTGAATTAGACAAGATAATTGTGATGATCAGTTAATTGCGACACAAAAATTAAATTGTACGTTAATCCTTCCAAATATAAAATATTTTTAAACACTAGATTTTATCAAGAGCAATCATCTCTTCTTTAGTGGCAATAACACTACTCCCATTTGAAATTTCCTTCAAGTTACAAAGATTTTTAATCATCCTATCTATGTAATTCGAAGCACCTATGTCAATAATCCAAGACATAGACTTACTGGTCATCTTCTTAGTTGTTGTGAATTTTGATCCACCCAACATTTAGAAAAGTTACTGTTACTACTCAATGTTTAATTTAGGTAGTGGTTGTAATGACTCATATTTGAGATAGCATATTAGATAAACTCCAATTAATGTAGAGGATATCATGATGATGATGATGTAGGCAATGATATTGTAAAACTCACGATTTTATAATAAAATAAATATTTATTTTTCATAAAAACATTATTTTGAAAATATATTTAAAATGTAAAAATGTTATTTTACTATATTTTATAAATTTATGGGGATATATTTAAAATATGAAAGTGTTAATATGTTTATAATATTATGTTTTCCTAATATTTATTTTTATTAAGTATAATAGTTATTTTAATTCATTCTCATATTTTATAATTAAATAATATTTATTTAAAAAAAAATTAAATAAATTATTATGGAGATATAGTTTAAGAATGTAAAAGTGTTATTTTATTTTATAACGTTATATTAAAATAGATTATTATGGAGACAATAGTTTCAGAATGTGAAAGTGTTATTTTATCTTATAGCATTATATTAAAATAGATTATTATGGAGATAATAGTTTACGAATATGAAAGTGTTATTTTATTTTATAATGTTATATTATGTTATGATGTTTAATTTTATTAAATTGTATTATTTTAATTAATTATATTAAATAATTAATTTCTTGCATGTAATAGTAAATTTAAATAAAACAGATCATGTATTAGAATTCAGTGCTTCAAAATTAGCAAAGATGGATAAATAGTAAAATTTTAATGAATAGTAAACATGTCAAAATAAAACAATAAAAGGGTAAAAGTAAAAATGAAGTATCAAGTATAGACCAATTATAGGTTAATGATAAGATGATTATAAGTTGATAATAAGATGCATATAGGTTGATAATAAAGTAATTATGGGGGTAAGTGAAATATTAAATTAATTAAAATTTATAATTTATAAAAAAAGTCATTATCTATTTATGACATTGTCATTGAGCTTACACTATGTATTGAATTGACGCTATGTTCATGTTTAATGATATAGATTGATTTATGCAGATTATATTTCATTTGGCATGTATAAAAATACTTTTGTCGTATGATTTACATGTGATTTTGAGATAACACTTAATGTATAATCTCTTTTAGCTACTAGTTATCAACCATTTGACAGCTTGGTTGCAAGCATGAGAGTCACTTATTTGGTTTCAAGCTTTTGGAACTTGAGGATGTGACTGTGGTGAAGATGCCTCCATTTTGGATATTCCTTGCATGTGAGCACTGGTCTGGACAACATTGTTATGGTGGGCGCCCCGACTTCCTTGGCCCTCTCCTTGAGCACTTTAGTGTCCTAGCCATGACTAAACATACCCTTTCCCATCATTCCAACATCGATCATCCCACCACTCAGGGTATCCAGTTAAAGCAAAACAAATTTCATATTGATGCGCCATATTTTTGCAATATGAGCACACCATACCTTATTTCTCTCTTCTATTGGATCATGTTGGCATGGCAATAACCATGATCTCTCCTCGTTCCTCCTTGCCATAGAAAATAATCTAGACTTGAATAAGAATTAAGTACACCTTATTCAGCAGTGGATCATGTGCCAATATATTGGATCTCACCATTTTGTACCGGGTTTCATCTAAACCCATAAGTAACAGGTGCACTTTTTCGTCCATTTGTTTTCTCCCCAAAATCGGTCCAAGGTTGCAGTTGCACCTTCCACACTTACACTTAAGCAATTTTTCAAAATTCCCAAGTTCATCCCAAAGTTACTTGAGTTTATCATAATAGTTCATTGTGGCCATACCCCCTTTGTTTGCATTATGCAAGATTGGATTTTTGTTGTTGGATATGTGATCCCTTAATGATAGAGAATCAATCTTTGATGTCATTCCAAAGATCCTATATTATTTCCACATGAGAGATAGTGGAAGGTAGACTAGGCTTAATAGTATTTTGAATCCAAGACACCAACAACAAGTTGATTGTCCACAAGTCTTTGAGTTTGAGATATCCTGACATTTTCTTAGATTGTGTGATTGTTTTGTCAATTAACCCAAACTTCTTTCGAGCCCTCAAGGCTATTCTAAATGAAAAAGCTCATTTTTCATAGTTTTATCTTTTTAATTGAACCTGAATAATTGAAATTCATGGATTATCAAGAGAAGTGATATCATAGGGTGAAATCATTTTCCGAGTTTCACTAATAGAGATATTGTTGTTGGTCATGATCAATATGCTTTGATACCTTAACAAATTGCAGGGCAAAATCTACCCATCTTCTAGTATCTCCTTATGCTAATATACAAGCCAAGAACACCCAAAATTAGGCCCCAAAATAGAGAACAACATTCATGAAAATTACATAGTACCAAAAACAAAAATTCACTGGCCAGATTGATAAATGTACTTGTCACTCATTTATAAAATATAACAGTAATCTTTATATAGACGAATTTCAGACAAATTTTGTAGAATATTAATAAATTTCGAAGTCATAAGGCAGAGATTATATCCAAATGCCATCATTATGCGGCATCGTTTTTTTTTTCTTTTTCTTCCTTTTAACTTTCTCCCCTTAAGTAAGTGACACTAATTATTTTTTTAACAATTATAATTACGTATTTGCTTTCTCTCTCTCTCTCTCTCTCTCTCTCTCTCTCTCTATATATATATATATATATATTAGATACCATCAATTGTATATTTTATTGAAAACTTTGACTTAATTTAGCTCACTTTATTATTTAAATGGTAAAATCGATTCAAATTTAAATATTTGGCAAAACCAACTATAAATAAGTCAGTTCAAAACTATCGTGTAATCTTTATCCCAAGCTATCTCATTGGCCGTACCAGTTTATCTGCCGTCTCTTTCATGAATAGCCAAAAAAAAAAAAACTTTAATTGTTGATAAAGATATAACACAATAAATTAAATGTAGAATTTCCCCTTTTCAGTCGTTGCGGTTTTTATTGTCCCCCCGAAAATTAAATTTGCAATTTAGTTTCCATGCGTGTTAGTCCGAAAACAAAAAGGAAAAAAAGAACAGAAAAGAAGAAGACGTGGAGTCAACCGAAGAGATAATTGGAAGTTAGGAGGTGGTGGCGGCAGCGGAAGGTGCGAGGCAGCTGCGACCGTGAAGCCGTTACCAACCTAACTGCTGTGTTTGATTGTGTGGTTATGGGCGGTGGAGGGTCAAGATAACAGTCAAGATAATTGAGTTTTTTTTTTGGGTGGGGTCAGAGTGAGGGACGTTATTTAAGATGGTGATGTTGCTTGCTGGATTGTGCTGTGTCGGTTATGAGCGTGGGAGGTGGTGAAAACCAAAGCATAACGAGACCAAAAAGTACCACAAATGAGATGAGGATAGAATTGGAATAAATATTTTAATTTAAAATTTTTTTAAATTTTTTTAAAAAAATTTAGAACGAAACAGATCAATCAATAGTATACCTATCTCTTTGGAATTGGATGGGACAAGAATTGTCATCCGCCTGCGTGTGGACAGGGACGAGGTAAAAAACTGGGGTGGGTTTTGTCCGGTCATTCCGTGCCCGTATATACCATGTAATTAGTGTCACTAATGATGTTACTTCACTAATGATATTCAAGGCCATAATTAGTTCTATGTTGTGTTTAACCACTTAACCTTACAAAACTCATTTATGCAAAGCACCACATTTCTTGTTTTACCAGACAACTTATTATAAATACTGAATAACACTTTTCAGTCAACCATTCCAACCAAACTTCATTTCTACAATTTCTAATTTATCAACTTCAAGAGAGAGAAGACGTTTTGGGTACCAGTCAAAAGTTAATTAAGGAGTTTAGATTTTTATTTCCCAATAAAATATTTTACTGTTTCATAGAAGGTCTGGGCTCCGGGTTCCATGCCACGCACCATTATATAGTAATTCTGTTTTTTTTTTTTTTGAAATTTGAAGTTGGAAAATCATTAATATTAAAATACATAATTTACTTCGATAAATTCGGAATATTAGTATCCACGGAACATTAACCGGTCAAAAGATTTGCCTATCCAAGAGAACGAGTTTGTTTGGATGGGGCAAGGCATTGCTTCTTTTTTCTCAGTCATATTGTGACCAATCAAAATGGTAAAACAACAAACCTATGAAAAGGTGTAAAATAAAACTTAGATGGTACAGTTAACCAACTAACCTAATAAAATTATTTAAATGTGGGTATAAATCCTTTCATATCCCTCCGTTTTTAAACTGTCAAATAAGATTGTGAATGCACATCAAAAGAGACAATATGAACTCTTCAAAATGTGGCGTTTGCAAGAAAATGTGATGACTTCACCTAGAACCGAGCATCCTTTCAATTTTGATTAGACTTTAAAATTATAATATTTAAAAGTTTTTTTATAACTCATTGACTAAATATCCCCATTTTGTTCAAAAATCAAAGTGATGTTTCAATTTATGCTTTAATTGATTTAATATGTTATTTTTAGTATTTTATTGACTTTTGAATGTTATCAGGTTAAAAAAAATGTACCACAACAAACAAATTGTAGTTGAAGCGAGAATAATGAAAGTTGGCTAAATGTTGAAAGTTTAATTCAACTAAAAGACTTATATCCCTGAGTTGAAACAAGAGAGCTTCAATATCTCAAAGTAGAGGCACTTTAATATCCCAAAGTAGAGGCAACATTTCAATGTGTCAAAGTAAATGTAAAAGTACAACATCTCAACACACTTTGAGATCTTGAAGAGGAAGAATCAAAGAAGTTCATACCTTGGAGTTGACACCTCAAAATAATCCAAATGCTGATATAAAGGACTACAAGACGAAGCTTATATCTTCAAGGGGCTTGATATTTCAAAGTCGCCTTCATTTCGAAGTAATCAAAAAGTCAGTTTCATCACACATCTTAGAGGATTTCCGGATAAGGACATCATCTTGAAGTAAATCACTTATATCTCGATTCTCAAAGCCTTCATCTCAAAGTAATTCAAAGGCCTGAATCTCAATGCATAACTTCAAGGACTCCAAGATAAGAACTATATCTCGAAGTGGATTTCATCTTGAAGTAACTCAACTGCATATCTCAAAAAAGCCTAACTTGAAGTAAACTTCAAGGACATGAAGCTACGCCGTTTTTATACATCTGTGGTAGAGAGACAACCTTATTTAACCACACTACGTATGATATGTCATCATCCACTGCCAAAGCCCTATCTACCACATTGCATATGAATTATCACCCCACATTGCCCATCATACCTTATCGACTAGGGTATGGACTATATCTCTAGTAATCTTATAACTTGGATTAATTTAGTATAAAAGAGTTATGAGAACTAGATAATCTATGTAGATAATGTTAAAAGTTAGGTAGAAGTTAGGCATGATACTTTTGCTTTAGACAGAGAAGACATGGGAGTAGAAAGAACATACATATAATTCATAACAATTAGAATCGACTTAAGAGCATGTTAAAGTAAGAGAGACCAGAGAGACCTGGAGAAGAAAACTTGTTTGGGTAAAATCCACAACCAAAATAGAAATTGTAAAACTCTTCAAGCTCAATCAATGTTGATGTCCAATTTCCTTTTTCATTGTCATCACCTGAAGTAATTTGTAATTTCAATTTCAATTTCTCGTGATATTTAAATTTCAACCATTACTCTAGCCTTACACTAAAGACAATATTGTGTCCGTCTAATTTTTGTGAAATCAATTTGTATAAGTCAAACCGAGTTAAGTTTGCTTTTCAAAACTTTAGTTACAGGAAACATTTTACAGCCGATCATGCCACATCACATAAAATTGGGCCTCCCATTCAACAATCTCCAATGTTTTCAAATCACATTTGAAGCTCTATATTCATATACAAGGATTTGCAATACTAATCCCGTTATCCCACAACAATAATTTTAGCAAGAATTAGAGATGGACCAAAGATAACTAAACTAAACTGATATGCAATTACTACCTCCCGTTCCATTCATGGTAGACATTAACACTACCCATAAGCTCAAAAGCCATGGCTTATTCACTTTTATCCACCTGTCTCTCGTACTCTATTTAAACTTGCATAATTAATCTAGCATGAGGAATTCTAACTTCGCTAGATTGCAACAACAGATGTTAAATGCCGGCCGCATCAATGAGGTAAATTGTGTTGTAACAAATGTTTATAATACTGTTATTTCCAACTACAAATAAATGACTCTAGAAGGGGGTCAAACTTTCTTCTTTTTTCACAATCAACCCTCCAAAAAACTGATATCGAGGTCTTCAGAAAATATAAGACGCATATTGCTCACGTTTCCAACAATTTGCTGTGTTAGTTTACAATTGCTTATTTAATTAACTTTAGCTGGTTTCTGCTCATTGGAAATTATGCTTAGCTATCTACTGGAGTTCATAGACCATTCATATAAATGAAGTTCAAATGGGAATGAAACACCCCCGCCGCCCACCCCACCCCCACTAATAAGGGCAAAAACAAATCCTGAAATGGATGACCAGAGGCTTGTACACCATCGAACATTATTATTTTATGAACTAGATAACAAATTCCTATATAAGCCTCTTGATATGCACACAGTACCTGTCTTTTCATCAAAGCATATGGACCATTTGTAATCTTGCAGTGTGGGTACTTGTTTTTCAAGATCTAAGTCATTATTCGGAAAACTCAATGTTCTTTACGTTTTGTTCTTTCAAATGCTACAAATTGATAACTAGTTTATCAGGAACTGAAAACATACGGGATGAAAGTTTCTTTCATGAGCCAAGAAAATCATACAGTTCTGCATAACATTGAAGCAGAACATGGCAGAAAGTGCAAATAAGAAAAACATAAGAAGATGCATTTAAAGCTAGGGGTGGTGAGCTAAGAATCCTATCTTACTCGGTAGAGTTGCCTCAAGGACTCAATTGCAGGTTGGAACCCAGATCTCAGGGGAACAATGGATACAACCCGCAAATGCTGTGCATTGCCATTCTTCGGTTTGGACAGAGTCATCCTAAACATCTCTCCCTCCAGTGCTTCACCGGCTGCGGCAGCTAAAAAATACTTAAGGTTCAATAACTCAACAACAGTATTAAGTACATCTTTAATGGCTCAAAATCATGTAGATTCTTAAAGGAAAAAACGTAGGGACTGGTCCGTCTTTTTTTTTGCTATTAACTCTCAAATGAGGTGATGACAAGTCAATTAATTTTTTCTGTTTTGCTCGAAACAAAAACCTGTCAATGTTCAAAAACCACTTTCGAGCACTTTTTTTTTTTTGCACTGCCCTACATGTCATCTCCTCATTCGTAGGTTGGTAATGGCCAAAAATTGGTTCCACGGGTCCGAAGCAGCACTGTTCTTAAAATACTAACAAAGCTTGTGTTAATGTTGGTGGTCAAGTAAAAAGAAAATACAAAGAGTTTAAAATACTTCTGTTGCTTCAAGAATCCTAAATATCCCTGACCTGTGGCTAAAACAATGTAAGAATAATACACAAACGAAAAAAAGAAGAAGAAGAAAAGCCAGGTCAAAATGGGATCCCCTTAATGGGTCTGGAGTGTGAAGGTCTTGTTGCAAGGTTACACACACACAGAGTTTGTGCAACTATCGGTAGAAATTATATTTTTATTTAACTGAAATTTCTTACCGTAAGAACTTTGGACTTGCGTTCTCAATGTAGCATGACCTTATATAGAGAGAGAGCGCCTCTTCCTTATTTCCCTCCTATATATAAATTTTCTTTTTGGCTCAAAGACGCAGGCAATATTATTCTATTTTGAGTATGCTGCCATTGTGGCAGCACTAACCAAAACAGCTTCGTTTTTGGTTAGTGGCATGTAAGCTATTGCTACATATATAAAACTTCTTGCTTCGTTGTTTGTTTCTCCTCTTTTTTTTTTGGATCAAACGCAATTGTTGTCCCAACAGAACACAAGCCATAATAGTTTACCGAACAGTCAATTCAATAGCATATATATATATATATATATATATATATAGAGAGAGAGAGAGAGAGAGAGAGAGAAGCATACCAGCGAATGGGTGAAGCTTGATGAAGTCAAGGAACTCATCAGCGGAGCATCCGAAGAGCACCCTCGAAGCTCTATCGAAGCATATGACCACAAAAACCTTCGAATCCGAAGCTACCGAGATCTAAGATGTTGAAAATTGAAATGCTAAAACTGCAGCCTCGTAGTTTATGTTCTCCGACATTTATAAATGTATTTGGAGAAATGGGGGTCCAGTACACTTACGAGAACTCGAAATAGGTGTTTGGATGAAGGGCGATTGTCGGCAGCTGCGCTGTGATGGCATGATGCAGAAACAGCGGCGGCGTCGGGAAGAACTCTCTCGCAGACGGAGCAGACTCGGTAGGAGAAATTGGTGTGGTCCACTGCGACCACCGCGCACGTTAGCGTCCAGGGTTTATCGCCTGCCAACGCCATAGCCAGTACTCCGTAACCCTTCCAACTTAACGTCTGGTTGAGCTTCGGTTTAACATTGACCGTGTTTAAAAAGTGGGCAATCTTGGTGGCTGTGCCATTGCCTAGACACACGTATATATAAATATATACGTACATATGTATATATGACTAGTTTAATAAGTTTAAATTATATATAAAATTTATAAATTTAAATACCTTTTTATCACTCATACATACTTTTTAATTTATTAGCCATATTATTTTTTAAAATAATTTTAATTTTAATTTATTTATGAATCTTAATCGGGCGAAGCATCAATAATATGTGAGATGACGCACTATGTAAGAATACTAGTAGCAGATTTTCTATAGAAATATATTTCCCTATGTTTAGGGAAAAAGGTTAAAAAAAACATAAAATCATTCACACAACAGATGACTTATATATAACTTTTTCCATGAGGTTTATACAATGTTTTCCAATATATTGGGAAGTACTATTCACTTCCTATAATTATTAAATTATATCTAAAAAATTTCTCTCACCTCTCTCCTTTACGCTTTTCATAACATTAACTTTTATTTCATATTAAATTATAAAAATATTATTATTAAATAAAATAAGTAATATTAAGTATTATTTTAATCATATAGAGTTTGATTTAAGAAATCTATTGTGATGTATATTTGTATAGGAAAGCAAAAAAGTAGATTAAAACTGTAAATTTAAGAAAACTGATTGAAAAGTTGGTATTAATGCTCTAAAAGAAAAAAAACATTTGAGCAAGCGCAAGTCACTTGTAATGACTCGTATTTAGGGATATGCCTCGACAGGAGTAGACCATAAGCCAAATTATTGTGGCGATGCTAAAATGGATCGTTGTGTAAAAGCTTAGTCGATGTGGGATTAGTTGACATGGTTGACCTGGCATGGTGAGTGGTCGATGCCGATCAGAGAAGATTTTTGAGAGTTTGGTCGATATAAGATGATTTTTGATGTGTGATCAACGTATGGTTGACGTGGTCAAGATCAACCAAAGTAGCTTCCCGAGAGTTTTTCTATGTGTGCTGGTCAACGTGGAATATGATCAACATGAGGTTGACGTGGTCAACCTAGTTACAGACCAACCATGTGTGATATGGAAACTGGTCGACATGGGTGGTTAATCGATGTGACAAAGGAGGTCAATGTGGTCGATCCTGCAGTGTTTTTAGTTGACATCAACCCTGCGATAATGTATTTTCAATAAATGCATTTCAATTCTGTGATTTTAGGTTTTGTTTTTTTGGGTTTTTCGTTATGAAGCCAGAGAGAGAGAGAGAGAGAGAGAGAGAGAGAGAGAGAGAGAGAACCCTTTTGCTCGATCGTTGTTGCTGCGTTCGTGTGAGTGGACGACATCTAGCACGGAGGAGTAAGAGCAAGGAGGATCTCCCGATTTTAAACCCTAACACAATCGAGTTTGAGGTAAGGATTTTGTGCCTCTCTTGAACCTATTTTAGGGTTAGATCTTGAGGTAAATCATATGTGTCTATATACATGTAAATTCATATAGGTGTGATCTCCTATATGAATGTTGGCCATCATTGGCGAGTTATGATTATGAGTGTCGATGAGTCCGTAGTTAGTGGGGATTAAGGGTTCGCTTCATGGTAATTGATTATGGAGGTCGTCAAAGTGTCTGTTTGCTATTTGTTTCATGGTTGCGTTCGTTCGTGTTAGTTCCACGGTAAAGCCTCATTGGAAACCTTAGTTTATAGGAGAGTTTGTGGTTACGGATGTATCATATGGATATGATCTAATTACTTTCAATTGAGGCTTGTGTGATTGATACTGAATACATGTGTGTAAGGACCCGTGTTTGAGGGGTTCTTGGAGTTAGCCTTGAGTAGGAGACCTTGTCTTAGAGAATGAACATCAGAACAGTGAGGTGCTAGTCGAATGAGGAATTTTGACTATACTTGGGCTCAATTTGGAGTTTGAGGCCCTGAGGGGTATTTTGGAAATTTTATATATATTTAAATATCCCAATTAACATTTATTTGAGGATTTTTATTTTTATATGAGTTGGGCTTAATAAAAATGGGCTGTTGAGCCTAATGAGGTGGGTTAGAAAACCATGGGTTTTGGGCTGTAGACTGCTGGGCTTTAATTAATCAAAACTACGTCATTTTGATTAAGAGGGGTCTATATAAAATGGTGGAGTTCAAAGGATTAGGGTTATTGACCCTTCCAACCCTTGTAGCCGTCAGGAGAGAGAGAGAGAGACGGCCAGAGAGAGGGAGAGACGGCTAGAGAGGGAGGGAGACAATCCAAGGCCGACGATCTAAGGTTCCTGCTGACGACAGGAGACCAGAGGCGTCGAGGTAGCTAAGATACAACGATCTGTTGTATTCCCAAATTCTTGAGGTAGGGATTTCTTTATCAACCCTTGAAACTCTCTCATAAAATTCTGGATTTTACCTGTCATGGATGAGTCTTAAAAACTAGTAGTAGATCCTTTGTGACCCTCCTCTTACCCCCCAAATTCTGTGGATGTGATGATGAGTATATACATATATATATATATATATATAAGCGTGTGTTGGTTTATTGTGAGATTTTCAATATAGATATCTGAGGGAGAATTGATTTGGATGGCCTGGGTTTGTCTGGATGGGTGGTTGGGCATGAGTGTAGAGGCTGGAATTGAAAATAGGCCTTGTATTCCAGGTTTAAAACCTAATAATTTACAAACTAACTGGAATTGGAGGTGGGTTACTTAGAGAGAAGTCTTTAGAATAACAAAACAAAAAAAACTGTGCAAAAACATGGTTGCACGCCATATCCCCATATGGTGTGCAGGTCCAAATATCCTGAGAATTTACCTCAGACTTCTTTGAGGTGTGTAAAATGTAGGGAGCCAAAAATACCCCTGCACGTCATATGGCCCATATGACGTGCACCCTTCATTTTGCTTCTTTTGGTTGCCCCATTTAGCCAGAAATCCCTTGTGTGGAAAATAGAATGATTTGGATAATGATTATGAGTTGAATTTGTCTAAAATTTGCCAAAATAGTTCAAAAACACTTATGTTGGTATAACTGTAAACTGTGAATGTTAGTGAATGTTGCTGCACTGTATGAGCTGAGTGCACTGTTGATTTACATTAATATATCTGAGTTATGCTTGCTGAGTTGCACTAACATGTTTGAGTTATGCTCTCTGAGTTACTTTGTACTGAGTTGAGATGTATGCCTGAGTTGCATTACTAAGTTACACTTGCGTTTGAGCTGTGTTTACTGAGATGTACTTGAAATGTATTTGATGAGATGCTGTGAACTTGTATTTGAGAATGAGTACCCAAATACTTGTGGGTTGAGCTGACTTATGGGCCAGGCACAACTACTGGACCCCCTTTGAGATTTGGCCAGGACTGCGGTCCTGAGCCTCGGTGTAGCACTCACGACGATGGGCTAAGTCTGCACCCATTCCTGAGGGTAGGTATGACGTCCGAGGAGGTGATGGCCATATCTGAGTCGGGTGGAAAATGTTGCATTGGTGACCATGCAACATTCGCCTGGATGTGGTATGTTATGTCGCCGTGGTGGCGGGGTGTCCTCTGCCCTCCAGTGTGGGCACAGGTAAATGGCGTGTTACTGGGTGATGTTTGCTGCTTTAGCTTTAGGCACTACACGAGCACAAGTATACACTTGTCATGCATTTAGTAGAGTGGGACGGGTCTGGGGAGACTAGAATCCTACTGAGCTATGGTTTGCTCACCCCTCCTATAAACTGTTCTTTTGCAGGGTCTAGCAAGCAGTAGATGAAAGAGCTGTGGTGGTAGGCTACTGAGGCTGAAGACTATATTAATTTCATTGCTTTTGTGGAATTGTTCTTTTATGGTTTGGATTGTTTGTAAACAGAATATATTGTGGTTTGATGGGAGTTTTTCCCCAACTGAGTTGTAATGAACTTTGAGCCCCTTTGAAATGTAATAAGTTGAGATATGGTTATTGTTTAATTTGTGGTAATGTATGCGTTTGGCTTACCCCCCCCCCTTGAGACGCGGAGCATGCCTCGTGGCATGTTAGCCTGGTTGTACAAGTTTGGGACAACACCCATGTCAAAAGTCCCCTTTTTTTTAGGTGCTTGCACCAACCCCTTGACCCTTCGGGTGCGGGCATGGGCAGTCACTACCCATTTCCAAGTGAAAGGAAATTGGGGTGTGACAATGTGTTTATCTGATATTATGAGGAATGTTTTTGTTATGGATATGTATTATTGTGTTGTGCTTTAAATTGTGCTATGTGGATTGTGATGTGGTAGCCTGTATGGTTGTGGCTGTGGTAGCCTGTGGCTATGTTTGTGGTAGCCTGTGTGGTTGTGGTTGTGGTAACCTGTGTGGCTATGGTTGTAATTTCTTATGTGGTTTGTTTATGTATTGCTTAGATTATGAGTGTCATGAAGTTAAAGATGTTGATTGTAAATTGTTTATGTATTATTGTCATGACACTATACATATGCACTTATTATGTAGATACCAGGAGCATGAGATGGGTTGGGGAGACATAATCCCTACTGAGTTGTAGTTGTTCACCTATCCTATTGTGATTTGTTTGTTTTCAGAAACCTATAAGCATTAGGCATTACACCAAGGTGGAAGATTGAGTTATTGTTTTGTTTGATTGTTTTCTTTTCATTTTAAATTGTTATATGGAACTAATGTAACCTTATTGGGAAGTAATGTAAAAGATTTGGTTATTTAATAAAATATGGTTTGATTTATGAGCACTTATTATTTTTGTTTGTGATGTGCTGTGTGGTATCATTTAACTCAACCCCTTACCCACAGGATGGATAAAGGGGAGTCACGAACCGTTTCCTCGGGTTAGACATTCGGGGGCGTGACATCGCCAGAAGATAATATTATAAGAGTTTTATTTTTGTTCTTTTCTCTCTTATTTTTCTCCTTTAAATTCATGGGATTCGATCCTGTTTTAACAAATATATAATTGGTAAACTCCAACTCTTTCCAAGATGGCTGCCTTCACCTCTTGCCGTCCATGACCAATTTGCCGCCCACCAGGTTTGAAGAGCTGAGGTCGTTGGCCTTGCAAAACAGTTATCTACTTCCTACATATTCCTAAAACTAGCAATTATAAATTAACTCTCGACCTGCACCTGTGGTTTTACAAGTCACCCGTAGTTTAGATGCCACATCCATGTATTCCCCGAATTAGTCTAGTAGTAATACATTTTGAGAAAATAATACATCTTATTATGCTCTCTACCATATGAATATATACTTAAGCATAAGCAATAAAACAAAATCAATATAATTATCTCCAGCCATTTGAATTTGTATTTGATCAGAGATCGTGTTCTAATAGATTAAAATTGACCGTCTAAAATTTCAGTCAGTCACCTCCAATTTCTTCAGATAGTGTTTTGGTCTATCAAATTGATCGTCTAAAATTTAAGTAGATCGCCTCCAATTTCTTTAATTGACTAACTTTTCCGTGACTGATCAATTTAATGAACTCAAACGTCCTTCCTTCTTATTAATTCGTTATGTTCTAATTGTTAATTTTCAAGCTCTTCTATCAATTTTGGATAGTATTATTTCTTAGGAGAGTATGCTTAGTGAACTATTGCCTTAAAAAAGAAAATACATCTTAATACTCTAGCCATCAAGGAGCAATTTCAATGCATAACAATAATAGGTTTGGGGGGGTGGGTTTAGAATATGACAGTTATCAATCCATTTATTGTCAAATAAATTAATCCCCTCGCGAACAGAGCAGGGGCATCAGCATTGCATGTCCTCACATAGAAGTGCTCCTTCAATACTTCATAATATTCACTTTTCTTGCAACTTCTCCAGAAAAATGAGGCCCAACCTAAGATATAAATTCAACGTCCATCTAAGATCCATAGTCGCAACTCCAATGAAGTCCAAGGTGGAATTTCTAAACGGGACACAGGAACTGGAATCTTCACTCACATCGGTTTACCTTTAAACATTGATTGAGAGAATGAGCCAGAAGTGCCATGTATTTCATGACTTAACGCCTAGAAAGACTACAGGCATATGAGGATTAATTAAGCAACTCGGTTGATATGCGATGCTTGGCAATGTAGTTTATCAATTTGGAGTTCAAATTAAAAAAAAAAAATGTGTTGCTGCTGCCCCAAGGGTATGAGAAACCCAAAAATTCAAAAATAATGCATCGCCCAAAGGAACTAGGGGATTAAACTGCAATTGTCATTTATGCGCGGGGCCTGAAAATCAAGATTGCAATTGTCATTTATGATGACAGGCTGAGATGAATATAGACAGAACAGAATAGTACATAGTAGAATATCTATTCTCAATGCCTCTTGTTCACAGATTACAGCAGGTGGCAATACATTATAGGCTTAGAAAAGAGTGATGGACAGCGGCAAGACAGAATGCAAGGTCTATCAGAGGAATGGTGGGAGAGGAAGCAGAAATAATTAATTTAAATTGAAACTGAATGTTTAAAAACAATATATTACGATTTTTTTATCAATGCTTTTAAAAATATAAATATTTAACTGTGTTGTTTAATGTCAACAACTTTTCTTTCCCTTGCATATTAGTCAACGATATAATTACGGCCGGCCTGAATAGGTTATTTCATTAAATGATTACTAAAAAAAATGATAACACATTAAAATGCCCACATTTGTTTAATATAAATATAATAATAATCAATCCATGCTTGAAGCATCTCAAATCCTATACCAAAAAAAAAAAAAAAAAGGCTATAAGAGAGATAGAGGAGGTTGGTTTGGTTTGAATCCCACACCAAATTAAAACGCTACTAGGGAGATAGAGAGAAGAGGCTGGGTTGATATATCATGCATGCCTTTAAATTGTACGGCAGTGTATAGAGGCATGAGGAGAGGCTATTTCTAGGGTTTTGAGAACAAGTAGTTGTGGCGTTGGTGGTGGCAGTATCGTTGTTCTGTTCACGAGATTGAAAATGAGCAATAATGATAAGGCTGTTAGTCTCGAGCAGATAAAAAATGAGTCTATCGATTTGGTAAATATATATATATATATATGTGCTACCATCCATCATCCATCATCATTCTGTGTCTGTCGTGTCATTGAATATGTGTTCAAACCGATTGATGTTTCATTTGAATAATCATTTTTTGCGTTTATTTTGCTTCATCTAATGTCTAATTGAGTGATTATCGATCGAATTTTGGCTATTTCTCTTTTGTTATATTTCATAGCCTTGATATTATTATTCTGTGACGCCAAGAGATCTATATTGATTTTATTACCATTCTAGTTTGAGTATTATCTGGTATATATGTCAATCTTACCACGTGATTAGATTTCATAGTTTATTTTTTATTTTGATTAAAAATTCATTTTTACCGAATTCTGATTTTTTGTTTTCATTTGTCATTTTGTTTTGTTTAGTTTTTATATTAAAAAAAAAACTAAAGTAAAAAAGGGTCATTATAAAAAATAGTTGGTTGCAGATTGGCGGTCTTTTTTGGGATGGTGACTCGCGTGGGGTTGAGTACAGGTTCCGTGCTGCCGTCCCGTCTCATTGATTTTATATATATATAAAATATTTTGCCATCCTCTTGTTCAATATTGATATTTTAATCTGGATTTAATTTTTTTTATTATTATTACACCCACAATCAACTGTCACCCCTACTGTAATTTCAGATTCATGGGACGGATTTACTTTCTTTCACAGATCTCACTTTAAAAATGATAGTACAGGATCGCATAATTACTCATATATATATATATATATATATATGGAGTAGTTGCGTGTACAGTAGATGCAGCAGTCGTTTTGCCAAACAATTAGCTTTAAGAATAGACATTGGACAGCATGGTTTTTTTTGGTTATTTATAATTTCACTCATGTATTTTTGTAAACACACACTTGCATATATACATACTTATATAGATATATGATTACCTAAATAAGATTTCTATTTTACAGCTTTTGGGTTTATTCCAATTTAAATTTGGTTTTTTTTATTATTATTTTGAAAAAAATAAATCTCCTCGTCGATCTAATACAAATTGTTCATTCGTAGAAACTCATACATGGAAGTTTGAATTGGAGTTGTTGGTGGATACATTTGAAAACATGCATTCATCAGTATTTTAATTACGCAGAACTTGATGAATATATGAATTGCAGGAAAAAATTCCTATAGAGGAAGTGTTTTCGCAGCTAAAATGTACAACAGAAGGTCTTTCCACAGAAGAAGGAGAGAACCGGCTCCAAATTTTTGGGCCCAACAAGTTGGAAGAAAAAAAGGCGAGCCATTTTTCTTTTTTTTTTCTCTATAATATATTTCAATATTTGATTGAAGTCATATGCATTTGATTTGATTTTTTTATTTTTATGTTGGCCCCTTCAATTAATATACAAGTGTTGTGTGGGTGGATCGAGCTGTGACTTATTATTATTGGTGATGATCGAATTCCTGTATCTCAAACAAACAGGAGAACAAATTGTTGAAGTTTTTGGGGTTCATGTGGAACCCTTTGTCATGGGTCATGGAGGCTGCTGCTCTTATGGCTATCGCCCTCTCCAACGGAGATAACAGACCTCCTGACTGGCAGGACTTTGTGGGTATCATTGTGTTGCTGTTCATCAACTCTACAATCAGTTTTATCGAGGAAAACAATGCTGGCAATGCTGCAGCTGCACTGATGGCCGGTTTAGCTCCCAAAAGCAAGGTAGGTATATATAGACTAGCTAGTAGACTAGTCCAACCTCAAACTTCACATGCTTTGCTTACCCCATTCATTATTCGTGTCATGTTTTTTGTTTTTTTAATGCCTTGTATATATATATATAGGTTCTCAGAGATGGGCGCTGGAGTGAGAATGATGCGGCGGTTCTGGTTCCCGGAGACATAATCACTATTAAACTTGGAGATATCGTCCCTGCCGATGCCCGTCTTCTTGAAGGCGATCCCCTGAAGATTGATCAATCAGCTCTCACAGGAGAATCGCTTCCTGTCACTAAGAACCCTCACGAGGAAGTGTTTTCTGGTTCAACCTGCAAGCAAGGAGAGATTGAGGCGGTGGTGATTGCCACAGGCGTTCACACCTTTTTCGGTAAGGCTGCTCATTTGGTGGACAGCACCAATCAAGTCGGTCACTTCCAGAAGGTGCTTACGTCGATTGGGAACTTCTGCATTTGCTCTATTGCCATTGGGATGTTGATTGAGCTGGTGGTTATGTACCCGATACAGCACCGCAAGTACAGGGATGGAATCGACAACCTGCTTGTCCTGTTGATTGGGGGGATTCCCATTGCTATGCCAACTGTCTTGTCCGTCACCATGGCCATCGGGTCCCACAGGCTATCCCAGCAGGGCGCCATAACTAAAAGAATGACTGCCATTGAGGAAATGGCGGGAATGGATGTGCTCTGTAGCGACAAAACAGGGACGCTAACTCTCAACAAGTTGAGTGTTGATAGAAGCCTTGTTGAAGTGTTTGCCAAGGGTGTTGAGAAGGAGCATGTTATCTTGCTCGCAGCCAGAGCTTCTAGGACTGAAAACCAGGACGCTATTGATGCCGCCATTGTTGGGATGCTGGCAGATCCTAAAGAGGTGTCATTCATTTTTTATTTTTTATTTTTCAATAATTTTTTTTTATTTTTAATATATATATATATATATATATATTATATATGTATATATATATATATATATATATATAAACAAAATTGAGAGAGAGAGAGAGAGAGAGAGAGAGAGAGAGAGAAGTGGCATTCATTTTATCACCTATCTGGGTTTATGTAGCTGCAAATGCTTTCTTTTTCCAGGCGAGAGCTGGAGCCCGTGAGGTTCATTTCTTACCCTTCAATCCTGTAGACAAGAGAACTGCTCTAACCTACATTGATGAAAATGGAAATTGGCATCGTGCAAGTAAAGGTGCTCCCGAGCAGGTAAGCTTCTTTTGGGCTAGTTTACAATATTTAAATTATTATTTTGAAAGATTCAAGAACCTAATGAGATTACATACATGATATTAATTGAGCAGATATTAGACCTTTGCAACTGCAAGGATGATGTGAGGAAGAAAGCTCACTCAGTGATTGACAAGTTTGCTGACCGTGGACTCCGTTCATTGGCTGTTGCTAGACAGGTCTCTGCCCATATAATGCAAATTCGACTGCCCCCCCTGGCTAGTATTAGTCAATTTTTTGTTTGCAAAAAGATCTTTATTATTGTATCTTTTACTGTTTGTTTGCAGAAAGTGCCTGAGAAAAAGAAAGAAAGTGCTGGAGATCCATGGCAATTTATTGGTTTGTTGCCCCTGTTTGATCCACCTAGGCATGATAGTGCAGAAACGATAAGAAGGGCCCTCAATCTTGGCGTGAATGTGAAAATGATTACAGGTACAAAAGCACTATTTTATTTTATTTGTTTTTGGTTAGTTAGTGACCACTTCAGTGAGTTCATATACGGATTATATATATTTTCTCTTATTTGCCAACTGTGTTCTTTTTCTTTTGATGCCTAGGGGACCAGCTTGCCATTGGCAAGGAGACTGGGCGGAGACTTGGAATGGGAACAAACATGTATCCCTCTTCTTCATTGCTAGGCCAAGACAAGGATGCAGCAGTGGCATCTTTTTCTGTGGATGAGCTGATTGAAAAGGCTGACGGGTTCGCCGGAGTCTTTCCAGGTGAGATTATGGCTATATTTTGTAGGAAAATTCTATATGCAGCCCAGAGGGGAGACGCTGCTTTCCTATATAACAAGTTTTCCTCATATATAGTAGTCATCAGGGATCCTATTTAGTTTGCAATTTTCTTTCTAAATATAACCACTCATTTATGTTTTGTTCTTAACATATTTATTTGGATATGAGATAGAGCACAAGTATGAAATTGTGAAGAGGTTGCAAGATAGGAAGCACATCTGTGGAATGACGGGTGATGGTGTAAATGATGCTCCAGCCTTAAAGAAAGCAGATATTGGAATTGCTGTGGCTGATGCCACCGATGCGGCTAGAAGTGCATCTGACATTGTTCTCACGGAACCTGGTTTAAGTGTCATCATAAGTGCAGTTCTTACGAGCAGAGCAATTTTCCAAAGAATGAAGAACTACACTGTTAGTTTTACGTATTGCTATTTGAATGCCACTTCTTATTGACTTTGAAATGTTACGCCTTTTACTTCACCACTTTACCAGCCCTCAGTTCGCCCTATCTGTTTGCGTTTGCATTTTGCAGATCTATGCCGTTTCAATCACTATTCGTATTGTGGTTAGTGTTCAAGAATTGGTTACTTAGAGATGCTATGGTTTGTATTTAAAGCTAAGTTTTGGAATTTACTTGTTTGCTGTCTTGTTGAACAATTTGGCAGTTTGGCTTCATGTTAATTGCATTGATATGGAAATTTGACTTTGCCCCGTTCATGGTTTTGATCATTGCCATTCTAAATGACGGTGAGAAAATATAACTCACTAAACTCTGGTTCGAAATTAAGCACCAAATTTACCATTTGATCAACTTATTCAAATATCTTGAATGATGTCTGGTTTTATGCTTCATGATATCCAGGAACCATCATGACAATCTCAAAAGATAGAGTGAAACCATCTCCATTGCCGGACAGCTGGAAACTGAATGAGATTTTCGCTACTGGTATTGTGCTAGGAGGATACTTGGCACTGATGACAGTAATATTTTTCTGGGCTATGCATGATACAGATTTTTTCTCGGTATGAAGAAATATCAATTTTTCCATTTTTATTGAGTATTAAATTTGAGTTTCTAATGTCTATGATTATGATGGCATCCAAAATATATTGTCCCTCATCAAAACAAGCACTGGTATACGTGCTGCAGGACAAGTTTGGTGTAAAACCACTGAGGGATAGCCCTGGTGAAATGATGGCAGCCTTGTACCTGCAAGTCAGCATTGTAAGCCAAGCATTGATTTTTGTGACAAGGTCCCGTAGTTGGTCTTACGTCGAACGCCCTGGATTTCTTCTTCTCGGTGCTTTCTTCATTGCTCAGCTGGTATATATGATTACAGCCTACTCATCCTAGCATTCAAAGACTTCTTTTTTTTTTTTTTTTTTTTTTAGAATGTTGCATTCTTGGTCAAACATATTCATTGCCATTCTAAACTTCACAGATAGCAACTCTGATAGCTGTTTATCCGCAATGGAGTTTTGCAAGAATTCATGGAGCTGGCTGGGGTTGGGCCGGAGTCGTCTGGCTTTACAGTTTAGTAACTTATGTCCCTCTAGACATTCTGAAATTTGGAATTCGCTACGCTCTGAGTGGAAAGGCTTGGGATAATCTGTTAGAGAACAAGGTGCATGCGATTTAATCTCAGTTCCCAAAATATTTGGCATTTTGGCTTTTGTTGCATCCATGTAGTACGTTCTGACTTTTGTTTTCTGCTAGACTGCTTTCACTACCAAGAAGGACTACGGGAGAGAAGAAAGGGAGGCCCAGTGGGCTGCTGCACAGAGGACCCTACACGGTCTACAACCGCCCGATGATAGCGGCATTTTCACCGACAAAAATGGCTACCGAGAGCTTTCAGAGATTGCAGAGCAAGCTAAACGACGGGCTGAAGTTGCAAGGTACGTAATTAAGCAGCAGTGGCTCTTCTCTTGTAATCCAAAAGCTAAGATTGGCATCTGTATCTGGATCATCATATATAGTTAATGATTAATGAGTAAATGCATATTTACGTATGCATGCACGCATGCTCACAATTGAGCTACAGATTTACATCCGTGTCTGCATCGTAGCCAATGACGTACTGCTGGGTGGTTTTCAGGCTCCGGGAGCTGCACACTCTGAAGGGGCACGTGGAGTCGGTTGTGAAGCTCAAAGGGCTGGACATCGACACAATCCAACAACATTATACGGTTTAGAAGATGTACGTTGTCGTGTGAGTCATGATCAGAGATAGTGATGAAGAAACAGCAGTAGTTTGCCCGTGGGAAATCTTAGATGTTTATTTTTATTTATTAATATCTGGTGTTGGTACGTGGGAGGGGTGTTGAAGAATGAAGAGTAGTAAGTTCTTAATTTCATAATGCGTTTTTCTATGTGAGGTCTCGTATAACCTACTGTTTTTGAGTGCATATGCACATGAACACTGATTGTTTAATTGCTAGCATAATT
This sequence comes from Taxillus chinensis, assembly GCA_023512835.1. Classification (NCBI taxonomy): domain Eukaryota; kingdom Viridiplantae; phylum Streptophyta; class Magnoliopsida; order Santalales; family Loranthaceae; genus Taxillus; species Taxillus chinensis. The sequence goes on along the minus strand of CM042092.1, from coordinate 20,047,282 downwards.
CCTCTATAGGCTAAAATGTCACTTTTCCCCTTTATATACACATTCAGTCACCCGGATCCTCTTAGCTTCACGCTGCAACACACTCCGCCCTTGGGACCATGTTTGGACTACCATAAAAAAAAATAGCAGATGCAACTTCACGCCACATGCCCAACTCTGTTTTTTTGAAGTCTGTAATTTTTTTTTTTTTATTGAGAATCTTGTTTGTGAAGTAGTTAAGGTTATATTATGAATAGTTTGGGGACGTTCTCTCTCTCATATATATATATATATAGTTTTGTTAAAATAGGAACATGAGATCAAATTTGTAACTACCGAATCGTTGAATAATGTAATTAATTGTCTAAATTAAACTTTTTTTTTGTTAAAATCAAATTTAAACTAGCTAGATGTAGAGTGATACGTTGAAATTTCTTGTGTTTTTATTGTATATTATGATCCCATATATATATATTGCTAAATAGAAAAAGAGTGTAACTGTATGGTTCGATCATGTTATAATTTACATCATAGTTCATTTAATTATACCGAAATAATATAGCAGGTACTATAAATAAAAAACTTTCTCTTTGCGTCTCTGGCTGATATAGCAATTGTCATGTCAGTAAAATACTTAAAACTTAACGCACCAGCGCACCAAATATGAGATAAAAGAAAGAGAGCAGGGGGAGGGAAGGGGGATCCTCGACCCGTGAATCTGGATGGAAAGAGATAGAAATCTGATATAAAATCAGGTTTTGGAGGCGATAGAGGGCTTTTTTTGGAAATCTGAGGGCAAAAAATCTCATAAGGTATTTTTGAGCGTAGCTCTCGTTGATATCTACAAATAAAAAAATGAGCCTAAATCGGATCACTGTACGCAAATTTATGGCCATTTAAAATTTTTGTTGGAAATTACAGTCGACGAAACTCAGAAACCCGTAGATCTCAGTGTGAGAGAGATGATCGATGCTTGCTCGGAACTTGCTCGACGCCTGCTCGAGCTTGAGGCATGCTCCAGCTTCGCCTCGAGCATAGGCTCGAACATGGATTGAGCAGGAGGCTCGAACGATGATTCGAAAGTACGTTAAATTATAAAAAAAAATATTAAAATAGCTTATTCCACGCAAAAATTATGCAACACCGGTTGGAAGAAACGCTTGTTGTTACGTACGTAGATGAAAATGTTAAGAATTTTGTTTAATTTAAATATTGTTTTGCATAAACGATAGTAATAATCGATGAGGAGTCGTAAACACCGGCGATGACTGTTAGACTGTACATGTTAAGAATTTTGTTAATTTTATTTAATTTAAAGCTTGTGGTGGTGGTGGTATGTGTTTTAGCGCGAGGTTGAAGTCTTGAAGATGAGCAATGATAGGGCCATCAATCAATCTTGAGTAGAAAAAAAATTAATTTCGTCGATTTGGTAAATATATGCATCATCATCAATCTGTAAGATACACTTGTATAAAAATAAATTGTAAATGCACGCTGATGCACGTGCGTGGGAGGTGTGTGTCATTACATATGCGGGGAGAGTGAGTTGTAACGGCTAGCGGGATTCTTGTAAATGCAGGCTTGACCTGTTCGGAGGCTTCTCTCCCTCGAAGAGAGACTAGACCCGTTCATTCATCTTCAATGAATCAATCTTCTTTCTTTTTGTTTCATTTTCTGGATTAATTTGTTACAATTTGGTATCAGAGCCCTACGATCCTAGTATGGCAGAGAGCACGCGGGGATCACAGGTCCTCCGAGACGAGTACCAGCGGGGAGACCAGAGCTTACGAGAGGAGTTTACGAACTCCATGGTACTGATGGATAAGAGACTGGTTTCCAGATTTGACAATCAGATGAAAGAATTGATGGCGACATTGCGTTCCTTACAACAAGATATATCAAGACTGTCGAGGACCTCCAGGGACCACGAGGTTGGGTCTGATTCTGACGGCGGACGGAGACGGGAGGACAGCGTCGAGGATGACCGAGGCTTACGAGAGGGACATGGCAACAAGGATTATTGCTATAAAAATGTGCGAATCGATCTACCAAAGTTTAGCTCTGGCGACCCTGAGCCGTGGGCTCGCAAGGCATTGCAATATTTTGATTTCTATAAAATCCCGACTGATTTGCAAGTGAAGGTGGTACAATTCTCCCTAGAGGAGGAGGCAGCAGAGTGGTTCCAGGACGTGCGGGGGACAGAAATCACAGAATCATGGGAATCCTTTTACACATCCTTGAAGTCTCATTTGTCTCCGGCGATTGTGCACTTGCACTTTGGCAAACTCTGCAGGTTACGGCAGATTGGAACGGTGGAATCCCTAAGGGGCGACTTTGAGTTCTTAGCAAACAAGGTACCGAATCTCTCTCCTAAATTAAAACTAGAATGTTTCCTTAGCTGCCTGAAAGATGAGTTACAAATTCCTGTAAAAATGTTGAAACCAACCACGACCTTTGAGGCGTATGAGATAGCAAAACAACAGGAAGCTTATTTGCACGTCATGAACAAATCTAGTGCTCGTTGGGGACTTGAATCAACACTATTAAGGGGGGTTGGCACAAAAGTAGGGTCTGCGAGGGAGATGAGTTTTACCAATAAGGAAGGCTTAACAACAAAATCCATTTCCGGAGGAGGGAGCTCAGCAACAGTGGTAAACCCCTCCCAAATCTCTCGCATATCAAGGAAAGAAATTAAAGACAGGAAAAGAAAAGGAATTTGTTTTTCATGTGATGAGAAGTGGAATCCGGGGCATAAATGTAAATCTCCTACGCTATTTTTTCTTGAAGCAGATGCAGAAATTGAAACTGAGGAGGGAGACCCGTTGGAGGGGAAAATTTCACTAAATGCTATCACTAGAACACACGCTGTTACTACCATGAGATTAGAGGGCTTTATTGGAAAACATAAATTACTTATTTTAGTAGACTCAGGGAGCACGCACAACTTTATTGATGCAAGGATGGTCACGAAATGTGGTTTACAGATTGACAAACAAAGAGGCATGCAGGTTAAGGTTGCCAATGGGGAGGTGTTGAAGAGTGCATGATATTGTGCTCAAATTCCTGTTAAACTCCAAAACTACCTATTTCAGATGAACTTGTATGCTTTACCATTGGTGGGTTGTGATATGGTTATAGGAATCTCTTGGTTGAGAACAGTCGGCCCCATACTTTGGGACTTGAATGCAATGACATTGCAGTTCCAGTGGTGGGAAGAAACTGTGCAGCTGAAGGGTATAAACTCCTCTGGGCATGCTTTCCAGTTGGAAGACAACCTCAAACGAGGACAAAAGGGGTTGTTCCTACAAATTAACCAACAGTGTGAAACAGTTAAATCCGTGCCAGGTTGGGTTCAAGAGATTTTAAATGATTATGCTGTGATGTTTCAAGAATCCAACGAGCTGCCTCCCTTTAGAAGTCACAACCACCACATCATACTTAAGGATGGGTCGTCTCCCATTTCTGTCCGACCCTACAGATATCCCTTTTATCAAAAAGGGGATATAGAAAGAATTGTTCAAGACCTATTAAAGGCTGGAATCATCAGGGACAGTCATAGTCCATACTCTTCTCCAGTCCTACTGGTGAAGAAAGCTGATGGTAGTTGGCGTATGTGCGTAGATTACAGGGCATTAAACGAAAAAACAGTCAAAGACAAATTCCCTATACCAGTGGTGGATGAGTTGTTAGATGAACTGCATAATGCAAGGGTATTCTCTAAGTTAGATCTTCGTTCCGGCTATCACCAAATTCGAATGGAGCCCGGTGATGTACCCAAAATAGCATTTCATACACATGAAGGCCATTATGAGTTTTTAGTCATGCCCTTTGGGCTTACAAATGCACCCTCAACCTTTCAATCCCTTATGAACAGCATATTTAAGTCCTATCTCCGCAAGTTTATCCTAGTCTTCTTCAACGATATCCTCATTTACAGCCCAAACGTTGACTCACATGCCTACCATTTGCGGGTGGCTTTGCAAGTGCTGCATAAAAATGTCCTATATGCTAAAAAAGAGAAATGTCGATTTGGAGTGTCTAAAGTGGACTATCTGGGGCACTGGGTTTCTGAAGAAGGGGTTAGGGCTGATCCCAAGAAGCTGCAGGCTATGAGGGACTGGCCTCCACCCCACACCATTAAGCAGTTGCGTGGGTTTTTGGGACTTACTGGGTATTATAGGAAGTTTATAAAGGGGTATGGAGTATTGGTAGCTCCTTTGACTGCATCACTTAAAAAAATGCTTTTCATTAGACTACTGAAACAGATCGTGCATTCGACAGGCTGAAGGAAGCAGTAACCACTCCTCCTGTCCTAGCTCTACCAGACTTTCACTCCCCATTTATAATCGAGTGTGATGCATCAGCTGCTGGAATAGGGGCTGTGTTGATGCAGCAGGGCAGACCCATTGCTTTTCTAAGCCAGAAGCTTAAAGGGAGGGCACTAGCATTATCCACATATGAAAAAGAATTCTTTGCGGTTATCTCGGCGGTTAAGCTTTGGCGGCCCTACCTGTTGGGACAGCGCTTCACCATTAAAATGGACCAACAGAGTCTTAAATTCCTGCTGGAACAGAAAATCGGGACCCCTAACCAACAGAAGTGACTCACAAAACTACTGGGGTACAATTTCTCAGTAGAGTATAAACATGGAAGTGCTAATCACGCTGTTGATGCTTTATGTAGACGTGGCGAGAAGGAAAAGGCTGCAAAATTATTCCTGATTAGTTTCCCAGTCCCTGAGTGGCTCACTGAACTGAAAATATCTTACACAACTTGTTCGGAATTGAAGGACCTCTGGCAGCAGTTGAAGGAGGACAAACTGGATCCATCCAAGTATCAGGATAATGGGGGAATTCTGTTGTACAAGGGAAGAATTTATGTGGAGAAACACACCCAACTTAAACAGAAGGTGCTCTCCTTTGTCCACGACTCAGCTTTAGGAGGACACTCTGGTTATACTACGACAATCCAACGAGCTAAGCGAGATTTCTTTTGGAAAGGAATGAGGGCTGATATCAAGGAGCTTATACGCACTTGTGATATATGCCAATGGATGAAGAATGAATCTATCAGCCCCCCCCCGGATTTTTGCAGCCCCTACCAGTCGCATCGACAGTGTGGGAAGAGATCTCAATGGAGTTCGTAGAAGCACTTCCAAAATCCAATGGATACTCAGTCATTTTGGTAGTTGTTGATCGCTGTTCAAAGTACAGCCACTTTATTCCACTGGCTCACCCATACACGGCTTCTATTGTAGCCCATGTCTTCTTGGCTAATGTGTTCAAACTCCATGGGTTACCACAGAGAATAGTTTCAGACAGAGATCCAACCTTCACAAGTCAGTTTTGGCGTGTTCTGTTTGAACAGATGGGAAGTTCCCTCAACTTTTCGTCTGCAGATCATCCAGAATCAGATGGGCAAACTGAGATTGTGAACAAGTGCTTAGAGACTTACCTTCGTTGTTTCTGTAGTGAGCACCCCAAGGACTGGGTCAAGTGGATTCCCTTGGCAGAATTCTGGCATAACACAAACTACCATGAATCTACTAAGAGGACCCCATTTGAGATTCTCTACCATCAACCTCCGCCAAGACTGCTTACTTATATTCCTGGAACTACACGGGTCGCAGCAGTCGATGACTTCTTGGTATCAAGAGAAGAAGTACTTGCCGACCTCCATGAGAATCTCACTTTGGCACAGCAACAGATGAAAAAATATGCAGATCTGAGGCGGTCAGAAAGGGAGTTTAATGTAGGAGACTGGGTTTTCTTGCGCCTTCGCCCTTATAAACAGCAGTCACTAGTACGGCATCCTTTCCAAAAACTGTCACCGCATTTTTATGGTCCATTTCAGGCAGTCGAGCGTCTCGGAGCAGTGGCCTATAGACTGGATCTTCCAGCAGCAGCCAGAGTTCACCCTATATTTCATGTGAGTTTGTTAAAGAAGAAGCTAGGCACTGCTGTCATGCCTATTCCTTGCTTACCACCAATTGGGAACAATGGATAGCTTCAGCCCGAGCCTGAACGGGTCTTGCAGCGGCGAATGCGGAAATTGCATAACCGAGCCGTCACTAAAGTTCTGGTAAAGTGGACGGGGCAACCCGAAGACGATGCCACTTGGGAATTACTGCACCAACTGAAGCAAGCATATCCACACCTTGTGGGCAAGGTGTTTTAAAAGGGGGGAGCAATGTAAGATACACTTGTATAAAAATAAATTGTAAATGCACGCTGATGCACGTGCATGGGAGGTGTGTGTCATTACATATGTGGGGAGAGTGAGTTGTAACGGCTAGCGGGATTCTTGTAAATGCAGGCTTGACCTGTTCGGAGGTTTCTCTCCCTCGAAGAGAGACTAGACCCGTTCATTCATCTTCAATGAATCAATCTTCTTTCTTTTTGTTTCATTTTCTGGATTAATTTGTTACACAATCATTGTATCGTTTCTACGTACCATCTTCTTGAATCTTTGTTTAAACGGATTGATGTCATTTCAGTACATTTTTTTGTTTAGTCGCCGCAATGTCTAAGTGGGTCATGATCAAATCTAAGCTCAAATCGATTGGTTACTATTCGCATTTCGATGTATTTCACAGTTTTTTTAACATTTGACATTATTTTATAGAATTCAAAGACATTTTTATTTAAAAAATATGGATATGAAAAGTAATAATTAGATAATTAAATAATTAAGTAAAATTTTAAAACAGTTATGAAATAATTAAATAATTTTTTCTGTTTCTATTTTTAATCGTTTTTTAAAAAATAATAATGTAGTACTAAACGTAATTTGTTTTCTCTAATGATAACAGAGGCATAATAAATTTTGTGATTTGCAGACCAATTTGCGGACTGAGTGGACCGGATCGGACAGGACAGGAAAAAATTCAATTTATTTCAATCACAGGCCTAACTAATCTGTTTAAGCCCGATCTGTGCAGAACAAATATATGTGGATGCAAACCGATTTGTATTATTCATTCTACCTAATAAATTAATATTTAAATCTTAAACTTATTAATTTTAAAATTTAAATTTAAAAACATAAACATTTAAATATAATTTTTAAATTAAAAATTTTTAAATTTCAAATAAAAAATAATTTATTATATTTAAATAAATAAATACGAACTAGTTCAGACCAAACCGATCCATCTGCAGATAAAACTAAACCAATCAATCCTCTGTCCATTAAATTTGCATGTCTAAACGGGCCATGGTGACTTGCTATTAATTTATAAGGACTGAATTAGATTTGCATTGTTTTTCATAAGTTACAATTTATCATAAACTTTTAAACATTCAAATGTATAGATTAAAAGAGAATAACAAAGCCTACATGTTCCTAAAATTCATAATTTTTTTTTAAAAAAAAAACTTTCAATTCACATATAAATTACAGTTTGTAACAAAACATTGACTACATTTTATTTCACCATGTAAATTTTAAAACTTTTCAAAATTTATGAAACTAAAGGAATATATAGATTTTTATCATGTTATTTTAATCTTATATTTGAAAGTTTTAAATTTGAAACTTGTGATAAAATTTTGACATATTCAACATAATAAGGTTCCTGTAACAAGAAATCCGTACTCCCACGATTGAGTACATTTCTCCATAAAACTTTCATTTCTTCCATGTTCTCATATGGATCTTCAAAGGAACTTGGGGCACTCACACATGTTTCCAACCATTTTCCATAACTGCAATTTCCTGTAAAAAAATGCAGAACGTAAATAGATAACATTCTTTATCTGCTTTCAATGATCACACCATTCACGAGGCAATTTTGACACCACTTACCAAATCACCAGCTATTTTTGGTGGACATCCAACCATATAGAGATAAGCATGTAAAACACAACAGCAACATGAAAACTACCAGTAGTAATCAGCATTTTTTATTGTCTGATATTGGCCATCAAAAAACCAATAATCATTCCTGTAAAAGTCTACAGTCCTTTATGGTACACGTGCATCAAGTGAGAACAGACTCCCTCATGCTGCTGGTTGTGTGAAGAGCATCCCTCACATATACTCTAATAATACAGTGTCAGATTTGCAGATATATTCTTACAGCTTTTCACCTCATTCTTTTTTCTTCCTCAATTTCAACTTAGCTTCAACATCTCCACTGTAAGGAGCCCAATGGTACGCATACTGCTGAAGAACCGAAAAGACGACCATCTCCAGACAAACCAAAACATTCTGAATACCTTCCTGGATGTGCTCCACATCCAACCAGAAATGGTGAGAACGTATGATGCCCATTGAAACTAAGATGTCAAGTACCACATCCTGCATACGGTCAAAGAAGACCTTAGTACATTGTCAAAAATATGAAAATAGAGAGAATAACTGTAGATTATTTATTCTGTAAATTCTATTGTTCATAGATTAAGATGACGATAGGTGCCTATATTAAGAGATTACAATAAAGGAAACAAAAACAGTTATCTACTTCCTACATATTCCTAGAACCAGCAATTATAAAATTAACACTCACTGAGACCTGCACCTGTGGTTTCACAGGTCAACCGCAGTTTAAATTGCCACATCCACGTATTCCCCATATGAGTCTATCATAGTAATAATACATAGAAAACATAATTCATAGTAAGTAAACATAATATAATAGAAGTACTGAAGTAGTTCATGCCTTCCAGAGATTGCCGGTGGTAAATAGTCAAAGCACAATAGTGATTTCAACACTCCCCCGCGAGCAGAGCAGGGGCATCAGCATTGCATGCCCTCACAGAGAAGAGCTCCTTCAATACTTCATAATATTCACTTTTCTTGCAACACTCTAGAAAAATGAGACCCAAAGAGATACCTCTAACTCAGACCCAAAGCAGTAAATTGCAAACGAGGTACTCCAAATGAAATCTGATGCAGATTTTCTAAATTTAGTTCGGGCCCAACCTAAGACATAAGGCGATGTTTGGCGTTTGTTTTCGTTTTCGGTTTTTTAAAATTGTTTTTTAAAAATATATTAAAAAAAGATTTTAAGTTTAATCGAAAACAAAAAATGTGTTTGGTGATGCTTTTTCGTTTTTGTTTTCTGCTTTTGGCGACGCGGCGGAGGTGGCACAGCGGTGCGGGGGAGGAAGAGGTCGTCACAACAGCGAGTCGCGCAGCGGTGTCATCACAGCGTCACACAGCGGGGCTTCGTCACAGCATCGCGCAACGGGACTTCGTCGCAGAGATCTGGTCGCGCAGCGGGACTTCGTCGCAGAGATCTGGTCGCGTAGCGGGGGGTCGTCACAGCGTCGCGCCGGGGGGAAGGTTGTGACGGGCAGGGAGATCTGGCAGCGGGGCTCCGTCGGGCGGGGTGGAGGTCTCCGTGCGGGGAGATCTGGGGGGGAGGTCGCGCTGGGGGGGTGGGGGGAAGAGGAAATCGGGGCGGGGGAGGCCACGTGGGGGGATACCGCGCGCGGGGGGAGGGGAGTTAGCGTAGCGGCGGCGGGCGGCGGCGGCTTCATCGGAAAATACTTGGAAACAGAATACAGCAAAATGAAAACATGTTTAATGTGTTTTCATTTTTTGCACTCAGAAACAACTTGTTTCTGAAAATAAAAAATAAAAACAGACGCCAAACAAAAATAATTGAGTGTTTTCTATACTTCAGTGCAGAAAACAAAAAAAAATACAGCGACCAAACATCGCCTAAAATTCAACGTCCATCTAAGATCCAAAGTCGTAACCCCATTGAAGTCTAAGGTGGGATTTCTAAATGGGGCCCAGGAAATGGAATCTTCACGTTGGTTTACCTTTAAACATTGAGAGAATGAGTCAGAAGTGCCACGTATTTCATGACTTAATGCCTAGAAAGACTACAGGCATATGAGTAATTAAGCAACTCGGTTGATATGCGATGATGACAATGTAGTTTATCAACTTGGAGTTCAAAAATGCAAAAAATGTGTTACTGCTGGCCCTAGGGTATGAGAAAACCAAAAATTCAAAAATATTGCATCTCTCAAAGGAATTAGGCGATTAAACTGCATTTGACACTTATGCAGCACCTTAAAATCAGGATTGCAATTTTCAGAAAACACAGGGCCCAAAAATTTGAGGACAGGCTGAGATGAATATAGACAGAATAGTAGAAATCTATTCTCTATGCCCTCTTGTTCACAGATTCCAGCAGGTTGGTATATTTATAGGCTTAGAAAAGAGAGATGAACAGCGGCAAGACATAATGCTAGGTCTATCAGAGGGATGGTGACAGAAGAAGCAGAAAAAATTGAGGAAAACCCTAGGCTAAATCCTTGTGCGCAGATACCAAGTTGAAAATGTGAGGGCACATTGAGAGAGAGAGAGAGAGAGAGTTGTAGATTTATCTATTCTATCTCTCTTGTTCATAGATTACAGAAGATGGCTATATTTAAAGGTTTATAAAGACATTACAATAAATCAAGCAATAATTCTACTTCCTATGTGTTCCCCATTCAAGTCTATCATATCATCGGTCCATAAAAAATGTAATGCAAGTACAACAGAATATAATAGAAGTAGTTCGTGTTTTCCCAAGGCAGCTAATAGTCAACAGTCCACACAACAAATGGTATTTTCAACGTAAATGATACGGAAGAACAATGGGAGAAAAAAAAAAGGACAGCAGGGAAAAAGAAGCATAACATGAAGAACTATCAATTGTGAACGTTCATAAGGCCGAAGAAACAAACAATTTGAAATTCAATTTGAAGGAAGACTACTAACAAGAAGACTTATAAAACTCTAAAGCACTAACAGCTAAACAATAATTTGAAATTCTGAATTAACGTTGGATGAATGTTATGGGCTCAATTTATCTGTTTTAGCTTTTTGCAAAGTGATTTTTGCACGTGGTACTGAATTAGCAACACATATAGGGTTCATTTTCTGTTGCTGACTTCCATAATCCATATTCGGATCTATCATTACCTGAGTGTAGTTGGAATGTGTTGTAAATTAGCTGTATTTTGAGCTGAAAATTAGATTACCTAAAATGAATTCCTTACTCGAATAAGTTTTTCTCCAATATTGCATATATGTAATTTATAATTACTCAATCATGAAATAAAAATAAATATCAATTTCTCTTATGTACCTTTTTACTTGTCATCAAAGCAAAACAAAAAACTTTTGCCCTACACTTAATTAGAAGATCCGCTAGCTGCCACACGCTTGCAAGAACGACTTAGCTCTTGTATGGCTGAACAGCCTCTCTTATCTACCATAACCTGACAACCCTTACTCATTCGGTCAGTCTCCTCTCCGCCAAGTGTTGTAGGAAGGTGTCGTGTTTGCAGCCACCCCAATCATGACAACAGCAAAACTGTTGCATGCCACAAACCCTCACGTCCATCGCACGCCTTGATCGTGGCAGCTACAGATCCTCCACGAATCGCCACACGCCAAGAATGCATCACTCCATATATGGCACCAAACGATGCACGCCTTGAATGTGGCCACTACTAAGCCTCCTTGCCACTGAGTGCAACTGCTGCAAAACCACCAATTGCAACCACCAAGACTCTTCTTTGTGTGCCCCGAGTGCAACAAGTTTCACCGCCACCCCTATGACACAGTCGTGCAGAATTGCATCTCTACTTTGTCTGCCTCTCCAAATTTGTTTGTCGCCCTCCACCATCACTCTCTTTGTTTGTCGCTCTCTAGATTCACCAGCAAGTACACCTTCACATATTGGAAGAGAGTGAGAAGGTTTGAAATGGCTACACCGAGCAGTTTAAACAATAAGGATGAGGAAAGAGCTAGAGGAGTCATTCTTCTTGCCCGAAAGGCAAGGCAGCGAATGGTGTCGCCACCTAGGAGCTCTGCAAATTTCGAAAGGGCCTAAAGTGGATGCGCCTCAACCAATTCAACATTTGGGGGGCCAATCTTTATTGGAATTCATGTTAAATTCTGAATTTTAAAAATAATTTTTGTTTGGTAAGAAAGCGAACGTATTTTTAAAAAAGTGTATTTTTTAAATTGAATCTTATAAAAATTTAAAAAAGTAAAATATAATGAGTAAAGTTAATAAAGTAAAAAAAATATCTCTCCAATTTTAAATGTTGGAGGGCCAACATTTGGACTCATGTTTTTAAAACAGAATTTAAAATTTAATTATATTAAATTACTATGGGACCTCACTTTTAGAATTTGAAAACATAAATCATTTTGAAAATGGTATATCAAAAAGGGCCTAAGTTGTACTCACTCAATTATAAAATAAGAAGAAATTTTAATTTATTCTTTGTTCTTTCTACTAATGTTAATTTGTGTGACTCTGCAGGTGTGATCAAGCTTTAACCAATGTCGAGTTTTAGAATTTAAATATATCATAAACACACAACCTAACAGCTAATGATTCAAGGTATAATTGTTTCATTACACTTTATAAGTACACGATATCCAGAGAACAAATTTTAGATCAGCTGAATAATGCAGATAAGAATAATTTTTCCAACTGTTGTCCTTTTGTTTCCATTTTATTGAGTTAATTGTTTTCAACTATTCAAATTATGATGGACAGACTCTTCACTTCGATTAAAAAGAGATTAAAATCAAAAGCTTTACCTGCCAAAAGCAGAAGAACACAATTCCTTTTATGCACAGAAACTTTGCAAGAGGCTTGTGTGGTTCTAATTCTTTCGCAAAAACATGGTAGAACACCATAAGAGAATAAAGAGCTAGCGAAACTGAGATGTTTAGAATAATGGTGAATGTCCAGCTAATCCAACTGGTATACAATCCTAGAAGTTGTAGTGTAATCATCAGAACGGAGAAAATTGGACGGATTACCACAAACTGCCATGTCCAATATTTCAGGAGCTTTAGGGTATGGGGGTTCAGGTGAACAGTATGAGGCTGCAATTCAAATACAACAATCAGTCGAATTAAATTGATAATCATTCAATTAGGTTAACAAACTAATCGAATATTTTGTTGCCTGGACTACATATCCATTTTCTCACTTCAAAGGAGAGAATGCAAAAAAAAAACAAGCAGACTGATTGTAGTCGTGCATCCTAGCCTCTTTGAATGACTAATTGCTCTTCATAATACTTTTTTTTTTGTGAAACAATTCTGCATTATTCTTAGTTTTATAATAAAAAATTAATTAAAATGTACAAAAAGAGAATAATGAATCAATCATCATCAAGATTATGGGATTTCTTCTCAATGATATAAAAAATCAACCGTTTTAGATGGTTTCAAATTTAAACATAAGAGTGATCCAAAAGTACTTGGAATAACAATATCAAGATTCTAAGCTCTAGATGAGGACGAAATCCAAAAAAAAATTATATATTCAACGAAAAATACTGCACCTGGAAAAGAGTCATTGGAAACGAATGGTGAATCTCTCTTCCTTTAATTTCATCTGGCACTATGTTTTTGCTGATGGATATATTCAAATAACTGTAGAGCAAGGCCAAAAACTTGGCAATCACCTGAAAGGGGTAAATAAAGGTGTATCAACTAAATAAGAAGCAGTTCAAGCTACACTACAAAATCAAGATCATGAGGCGAATTCACTCACCAGAGCTTCATAACATTCCTTAATAGAGTCCAAAAACATAAAGAATGCTTTGCTTCCTTGGATATCCAATAGGCCAAAAAATGAGTCAATAGCATAAAGGGGAGCCATAAGGATTATAATTATTATGGCCTTTTGCTCCTTTGGGTTCTTCCAATAAAAAAGATGCTGCGATAAAAGCTGCACTGTAAAATGCATAGTAGCCAATGCACAAAATCCAGCTCCTAGCACTGTGATTTCTCCACGATTCATTTTTGATAAATCAAACATTTTGCTGCAAAATGGAAATCCAAATCTGGTATAAGCTGCAAAACTGTTAAGAAATCTCCAGGATGTATAGCTTCTCTTTTAAATTCGTACAGGGCAAGTTCAAGTTCAAGTATGCAACATAACATATAACAGAGCAGTGTCTCAACAGGGTTTCAAACTCCAATTTGCTTGCTCAGATCAGCACATTAATCAAAAGATGCATTCTCAACATAGTTTTTATTAAATACCTGTTTCACCAATATAGAAACCAAAATACACTTGAAAAATATTTAAGAAATCACTATGGTATTTGCCACACAATTATATGTTTCCATATCATAAGAATGGGCCTTTCACCATACAAAAGACACTACACTCTCCTAAAGGGTATATATAGAAAAATGCATCTATAATGGTAAATATTTATGTCACAGTACATATATAGCAGGAGTAGAAAAAAAACAGAGACAACATATTCTGAAATCTGAATAATATCTAATTAAATTCCTTAATTTAGGGATGTCAAATATTCTATTTACAGAAATTATGGACAGCCTATCTACAACTATTCTCAGCAGTTCCCCTCAAGTTGAGGAATAGATATCTCCACTCCCAGCTTGCATATAAGATATGGAAACTTGAACTATTCAGTCTCTTCATTAGAACATTAGCTAGTCGGCGTCCTGATAGAACAAAGGGCGCACAAACTAGCCCTCCCTCCAATTTTTCCTTAATGAATGTCTATCAATTTCAATATGATTTGTCCTATCATGTTGTATAGGATTGAAAGCAATACTGATAGTTGATTTGTTGTCACTATAGATCTTCATGGAACCATCCTATTTGATTCTCAAATCATCTAGAATAATCTTCATCCTAAATAATTCGCATAATCCTTGAGCAATAGCCCTAAACTCTGATTCTGCTGACGACCTTGCCACTGCATTTTGCTTCTTATTTCTTCATGTTACCAGATTAACTCCAAGAAAAGTACAATACCTTGTATAGTTGATGTTGATCTTCTATCTATTATAGAGCCCCCATAGTCAATATTGGTCTAGACTTCTAGAGCAAGGGGATTATTTTTCCTGAATAAATTAAATTCCTTTCCCAAGGTGACCTTTCAAGTAATGCAACGCTTTGTATGTGCCTTGGAGATGAGATTCTCTTAGATTGCACATAAACTAACTAATTACACTAAGTATGCCTGGTCAAGTGTGCGCAAGATATATGAGTTCTCCAAATAACCTCTGGTACATTCTCCTGTGCCGGCTTTCCTTCAGCTTCCCTCATCTTATGATTTGGGTCCAATGGAGTATAAACTGCTTATGCCCAATCTTTCCCGTTTCAGTCAATAAGTCAGTAATATACTTTTGCTGTATATAGCAGTAATTAAGTACATCATATAGTGCCTTTCCTAATAGCAATCGCAAGGTCAAGGTCATCAGCTGGTTCACTAGGTATTTCAACAGTTTGTGTATGTAAAGGTAGATCAGATCTTACCATGTTCTCATTTTCAGTTGGAGTAGAATTCTTGAACATGTGTCAGTTATGGAACAACCTCTCTTTTTGAATACAACTGCTAAAACCTTGCAATTATGAGTTAAACTGTTTGGATGGAAAAGCACGGGTTTAGAAGCTCAGTTAGGAGAATCGCACTCATCAACCCAGGCTGGAACATGAGAAAAATCAAGAAATGGAGGTTCAGATTCACAGGTACTATCTTCCATGATTGAGTGTCCCTCCTGAAGAGAGTACTTGGGCAAAAAAAGGCAAACTTCCTATGAAGGTAACATCAGCAAATATGGAAAAAAAAATAGATGAAGGATTGTAAGAGTTGTATCCCTTTTGGGTGAATGAATAATCAAGAAAGACACATTTAATAGTGTTAGGGTCTACTTTGCCCCTATGGGGACTGTTAACATGTACAAAGGATGTGCATCCAAACACTCTAAGGATGAGACCATTTGAGGTTCTAAAATGAGGGTGAAAACAATTAAGGAGTTCTACGGGACATTTGTTATCCAACACACATAAGGGAATGCAATTTATATTGTGTATGTCATTAAATACAGCTTCTCCTCAGAAGGATTTCAGGACATTTTCTTGTAAATGTCCTTTTTTATCTCAGCTATACTATTTTGCTGCGGCGTATTGACACAAATGAATCACGGATAATGTGCTCTGATTGAAAATAGAGCGATAGGATATGGTTAAAGTAATCTATGGCATTTCCCGAAAGCTTTTTATTTAAATTCCCAATTAGTTTTAAAACATTGAGTGGAAATTAGGGATAATAATGTTGGCATGAGATTTTTGTCTGAGAAAAGAGCCATGTAACTCAACTACAATCACGGATTAAAGACACAAAACAATGAGCTCCGAGAATATTAGGTATGGTAGATGGAACACATGTTGCTATGGATCAAATGAACTGGTTGAGAACTTTTATTGCTAAAGATACATGAGTGGTTTGCCAATTTGCAAATATCACGATGAAACTCAGAGATATCTAATCTTTGGAGCACATGAGGAAACATGACATTTAAAACCTTTAGCTCCTAATTCAGGTGAAGGAGAGTCTTGAGCTCTTAGTTCAGGTGAGGTGGAGTCTTTAACTTTTCCTAATGGTAATCTCGCAGTAGTTGAATCAAGTCAAAGTGAGGCACAAAATTTCAAAGGCACTTATACATGAGAATAAAGTTTTACCTAAAAGAGTCAAAGAAAATCTTCTAGGAGGCTTTTCAAATCCTAACAAGTTTCTTAGCCTCTAAATTTCTTCGATGTTGAACCCCCCTTAATTGAATATTCCTCATGTTTGGATTGCTCTGCCATGTGTACTTAAGACCCTTGCTTCCCTCAATGACTTCCCCACTCATAACTTGGTGGTTTACCAGTAAGATGCCATCACTTTTCTCGTGTCTAGGTTTCTTGCAATAGGTTCACTAGAGATTGCCCTTGTTCTCCTTCCACTTGCTATCTCTACTTGGTTACTTAGGTGGGTCACTCTTCCTTTTCTTCTTATAGTTCGTTCTTGTTGCTAGGGCTGAACCTTCCACGATTTGTGGTTCAAGCTTGATATGCTTTCGACTCTCGTCTACTCGGATCAATGAAATGGTGTCTTCTAGAGATGGTGTGTCAACCTTGCCTAGAATTTGAATCCTGATTTGACCAATTTAGGATTCAATCCAGTCAAAAAATCATAAGCAGTCTTTTTCAATAAAGTACAACAAGATGGTAGCATCCTTCGGATTTTTCATCCCAAACACTAAGTAATGATCAAGTTCTTGCCACAGATTTTGTAGCACATTTGCGTATATTGTGACCGATTTGTCTCCTTGTTTGGAAGCTATAGTCTTCACTTTGATCTTGTACACTTGAGTAGCATCATTGGGCCTTTAAGTATGTGCAACAAATGGAGTCCTAAATCTCCTTCACTGTAACCAAAAATATACATGTATTCGCTGATGATAGGATCCATAGAATCTCATAACCAAGACATTATCATAGAGTCCTCCGCATCCCATGCTTTAAACAACGGGTCAGTCTTTGCAAGTCCGATTCCCAGAAGATGACTAAGCTTTCCATTGCCCCTAAGGTATGTGTGAACAAATTGGAACCATTTGAGATAGTTCTTCCCATTGAGTCGATATAAGACCCAGACGCTTCGTAAATCTCCAATTTTCTGGACAAGACTAGATTCTTCAAGGAACTTAGAATCGTCACCGGAAAATATTAACACTGTAAATAAGATTTGTCGCAATAAAGGCAAATAGAAGAAGGAAAAGGGAAAAAGAAAAAAAACATCACAAAGGAAAAAAACCTAGGGCTTTGATACCATGTCACAAACAGAAGGGAATAATTCTTCTCATACATTCGCATCAATAATACATAGTACACATATAGAGGATTGTGGGAGTAAAAGAGGAAGCTATCAGGATATCAAATATTATGCTAGATTTCAAATATTCTATTTACATAAATCATGGATAGCCTATCTACAATTATTCTTAGCAACCTTCACTGATTCATCAATTAAAACCGCATACAAGAATATTCTTCCATCTAATATATGTTCTTAAAAATTGTTGTAAACTAGCATACTGTCCAACTAATATGACTATAGGTAAATGTTGGATGAGATCTATAGCAATAAGGCAAATAGCAAATTCAAAGCAAAAAAAAAAAAAAAACTCCTAGGTAATTTCCACCGACAAAAAGCATGCCATCTTCTAACTTTTTAAATCACACCATAGGTTGAATCTTTCCCACAAGTTATGAGTTACAACATAGCTAACTAGACAATGCTGAACTACAATAATATTAGAATGGAATGCCAAAGGAGTCCTTTGATAACCAGTCATACCTTTTTATTCAATAAATTCAAAGCTTCATAGGTTAGTTATGCGCTGTTTGGTTCACAGAATCCATTCTATGATTCCGTGTTTCAAAACAAAAATGCAGATTGCATGCAATAAAATGATGTTTGGTATACTAAATTGAAACGATGATTTAAATTTCGATTTGAATAAAATGTATTGTTTTATGTTTTTAAATCTAAACTCAAAATTTGTGTGAGAACTAATTTAGTTATATATTTTCTCGCTCTCTCACCCTTACTTTATTATCAGTGTCCGCCATATTTTCTCTTTTTTCTTCAAGTTTTGTGAGGCCTGGTTTTTAAAAAACGCATTCTTTTATAAAACATATTCTCACCCTTACCAAACATTTTTTTTACAAAAATCATGATTCAAACTCTAACTCAAAAAAAATCGCAAAACACAAAAATAAAAACACCCACCATACACCTTGTTAAATTGTCAAAAATCACAATTTGCACGTCAAAGCGCGCCAATAGACAATTCAAACTAACACGAAAGCACCCGTGACACCCAAGACCGAACACATACATCGTACTGGCTTCAAAATTCAAATGATGTTCCATTTCCACAAGCATACTCATCGCAACAGTGGCTCCAAAATTCAAGAAATCAATACATAGTGGAGCAAAATCAAGGCGACTAGAATGGATACTGCAATGGAAATCTCCGAAAAAACGAGCAGAAGCAATGGATTTATATCGCAATCGCAATCGCAGGGTCAAAACATGCACAGGGACACAGAAACCAAAGTAATCAGAGCACAAACAGACCGTAAAATTGGAAAATAAATATAAATAAATAAAATTCTTACTCCTGCGCGACCCAGCAGAGAGAAAATCGAACTCCGGAGATGAGTGAGAATTGAGAATTGATGGGATGATTTCAAGTACAGGGAAAAGGAGAAAGCGGGAGGGTGAGCTCGGGAGCGAGTTGGAACATCGCACGACTTCCGACCCCATTTAAATCAGTTTCTCCTCGTCCTCCAATCGCAGAGTGACGCGTAGGAGGAACTTGGATGGGTCGATGGCGAACGAGGCTGCGACGGGGCTCATTATTGGTTTATTATTATTATTATCATTATAAGCACAAATAATTTAAACTAAGAATAGTAACGATGAGATGAATTCTATCAGTTCATGTTCCGACCTGAATTGACTCATTTCAGTGAGTCATTGGATTGCATTTGGGTATCTGTTTTGACTTGAAATCTTTCAATAATATGGGATAAAAAAAATATAACAGGGACAGATCGGAAAGCCAAAATATAATTGTATAATTTATATTTAAAAATTATTATTTAAAATTATGATTAATATTATTTAAGTTATTAAATACTCTTATAATCAATCAAGTCAAATAATTTTTAAAAATTTAATAATTTAATTACTACTAATGCATTTAGAGCATTTGTAATAAAATAGCTAAATATTTTAATGAATTTGTTCACATAGAGTAATATTAATCACAAATTATACTCACATTTTATATTTTGACTACAAACTTTATTATAATTTTAAATTTTAAGATATTTTTAAACTTACAGATACTTCCTAGCCAAATTTAGCTAAATTTGGTTAGCTGATAATTTAAAGTTTAAATTTTTAATAAAATTATAGTCGATATACATATTTCAAGTATAATTTGCAACCAATATTATTTCATATAGATAAATTTATAAAAATATTTAATTATTATACTATTAATGCTTTTAGCATCATATTTGTTTTAAATACTTTAAGACGATAAATTATATTAGTAGTTAATTATAATTATTTATATAACTATAATTAAAATTTATAATACAAAACTTAAAATAGGGATGACAAATAATATCGGGACCTAGGGATGACAAGAGCAACCCAACCCGTCCTGACCTGCTCCGATCTAGACTACCCTGCCTCCACAAGCTATCGGGTCGGGCCCGGTTCTTGCATGTCCCACCCCGATTTGAAAATTGTAAGTAAATTTAATATAAAAACTGTTTACAGGAGGAAAAGCAGAAAGTAATTTCTGAAACTTTAAAGTGGAAGCTAGCTGCTGCTCTTCCAACTCTGCTGCTGTGCTGTGGATTAGGGTTTTATTATTGTAAATATAAAAATTGCAGGCTCCATCCATCCATCCCGTCCCGCGGAGAGGAGAGGAGAGGAAGGAAAGGATGGAGGAGGAGAGGAGAAGCGCGCAGCAGCAGGCGAAGGAGGTGGCGGTGGAAGGGCAGAAGCATCTGGAAGAGACGATCGAAGCTGCGTTTCAGATCCTCTCCTCCATCAACCACGATCTCTCTAACTCTGCTCTCTGGTCCACTCACTCCCCTTCCCCCGACGCTGGCTCCCTCGAAGCCGCTCACCTCCGCTACAAGTCCTCCGTCGCCGCCCTCCGCGCCCTCCTCCTCGCTCTCCCCGTCCCCCAGTGCCAGGCACGCCCTTCTTAATGCTTCCATTCTCATGTCTCATTTTATTTATTTTTTCCCCAATTAACAGAATTCTAATTCTAATTCTAATTCCAATTGGTGGCTTTTTAGTCTACCAAAACAAACGAAATGGGCTCATCAGCTTCACCTGGTTCGGTGTCGCAAGCGGACCAGACTGAAATATTACGGCTTGAAGAGCGAGCCTCTAACTTGAGAAAGGTGCGACACACACACCCACACACACACCCCTCCACCACCCCACAACAACGAAAGTACTGCTACTGTCTTCTTGGATGCTCTACTGCATAATATTGCTTTCTGGTCTTTTGCTGAATATTATATATAAGTCCCGTTTATATTTAGTTTTAGTTCTAGTTAAATTGATGCTGTTGTTTTATGTACTATTAAAATGTAGGAGGTTGCAAATAAAAACAAGCATCTAAAGCTTCTCATGGACGGGTTTCGAGAGCTTATTGCAGATATATCGGCATGGCAAAGTCCTTGTTCCTACAGAAGTTAGTATAAGCACCATGTAGACGAAATATGATGGAATCGCATTTGCTTTTCCTTTATAGGTAAAACACTACTAATACCATCATCGTCGGTAACCCCTAATTTTTTTTAATTTTAATTTGTGCCCATTACTTTAATTTCGAATCGCCATCTTATTTGAAACATTCATAATATGTTTGGAAATAGCTGGTACTTGTCATTCCACGATTTCTTTTTTTTTTCTTTTTCCCTCTTGCATCCTAGTCGGCCTGAAATAAAGCCCAGCAGCTTATAACAAATCATAAACTATGAAATTCTTAAACAACAGGGTTCACTCATTCAAGCACACAATTGTCCAACCTAGAGCAATCTGCACATCATCTTCGAGCTTTATATACAACAAATGCCTTGATAAGTATAAATGAACAGCAATTCGATGGATGCCAAAATGGATAAATAAATAGCATACTACAATGGAGAGTAATATTGCGCAAAACCAATGAAGAGTGGGGAATAATATATTTTTCTGTCTCTCCTTCATCAGAGGCTAATTTGAAGGAACCCTAACTGGAATTTCAGGAAGGAAAAGCAAGTAAATAAACAAATTAGGCATGAGAAAACTCTCGGCACAGTATGATGAAAGACTATAACCTTGGTGTGTCTTCCTCATCATCAATTGTCAAGGCAGGATCCCAAAAAATATTCATCATTATGATTGAACACTCAACCGTAACTCTTGCAGTGTTTCCTACCTTTGGATGTTACAAATAAGATCTCAAGGTATTGTTAAAATGAACAGCTAACACAATATCTAAAAATTCAAGAAAAACCAAAAACAGTAAATACAGTATACAAATACTACCTACTATGAAGATGAAACAGCTTCTATTTCACTACTTAGAAAACTGCACATACAGTGAAGGTGATTGGCTTCTGAGATAGCACTATTAGCAAATGGGGGGAGCATTTGTACGAGAAACCCAACATTTGTACTTTCAGACATTCTTGCTGTGGAAGCACTGCAAAATATGGTGCATGGTTGGTTATAGTTTGTTTGGAACTCTACTTTCATTGCATAGTACTATATATGTTTCCTATTGATTGTTTTCTTGGTCTTGTGCCGCGAGGGAAATTTAGGCACTTGCCTGTTTTGGAAAGTGGAGAGGTCATTGTCTTACTTGACACAGCAAAATTTTTATATGATGCTATTGCTGCAAATGGAAAAGGCGGCTGAATAAGAAATAACACTTGCAGCAGCTGTTGAGGGTGTATATGGTTCGCTGTGTTTTTGCATCTTGCTGATATTTTTTTTGTTTTTTAGCACTAATATATTATCTTCCTGTTCCTTGTTTTGTTAAATACAGTAGCAATAATAATAATAAATTAAAAAAATCTAGCCTCTTATTTCACAAATTCTTAGTCACTTTACGGGTTTTAATTCTTTCATTGCGTTGAAACCCTTCGAGAAAAACTATTTAGGGCATCTCCAATAGCAAGAGCTATATTTCAATAGCTAAAATAATAAATAGTTGAATAAAAATTACTTTGGCTAAGACTATCTCCGATAGATCATTTTAAAATTTATTGCTTACTTTTTTTTTTTACTTATTTGCCCTTATTGCTTTGCCAGCACCCTGCGACACCCCCCCTCCCCTCCTGCACCGCCGCACGAGCTCCCCCCCCCCCCCCCTCCCCTTCTAGCACTCCCTCCCTTTCTTGCACGAGATTCCCCCCGTCCCCTAGTGCACAAGCTTCCCACACCCTGCACGAGGGTGTGGGAAGGACGCTTCGGCAAACGAACAAAATTCGATGATAACTTTGTTAAAAAAATATTGAGTATGAGTATCAGTTTTCAGAAACCAGAAACAAAATAACAGTAGGGAGGGATGGCAGGGTGAGCGGAGCGGTAAGCACAACGGCAGGGAGGGACAACAGGTTACTACGATGGATTAGAGCAGCGCAGTGCGTAACACTAAAGAGGGACGGAGTGAAAGGATATGATTGGGAAAAAAACGCATTGTATTTCTGACGTGTCACAGCAAAATGTTTAGGTATATTTACCTAAAACTATTGCTAAAGTTAAATTAAGCTAATATAATAGCTAAGCTATTGGAGTAAATTTATTAGGTAAATATACCTTTACCTAAGCATATAGCTTACTATTGGAGATGCCCTTAGAGCACCTTCAATAGCGCTAAGTAAATTTTTTTAGCAATAGGTATACCTTTAGTTAATTTTAGAGAATTTAAGTTAAATTTGACTTTAGTTAATTTAAGGCCCCGTTCTGTATTATTTTTTAAAATACGATTGTTTTAAAAACTGTTCATAAATATTAAAAAAATTCATCAGGCCTACCGTTTTCAAAAATAATCATGTTTTCAAAAATAATACATCCAAACTAAACGGGGCCTTAGAGATGTTTCTTTGTCTACAATTCGTTTGAGAACTCAAAGCGAATGATATTTTGTATTATTAATTGCACGCAAATTTTATTGTTTTACCAACTTTATTTTGGTAACACGATTGATTACCCTTTAGCGTGCAATAGGGAGGAGAGGAGGAGGGGGCGTGACGGGGAGGAGATCCGGCATCGTTGGTGGTCGCACTAGCAGCGGAAGGGGGGGAGCGAGACAGGAACAAGGAGGGATTGATATGAAATTTCATGCTGTTTGGTGACCTGGCAGGTCAGCAAAAGTAAAAGTTATATTTGGCTTTTATTTTTGCTTTTGCTAGTGATTTAACTAAACCATTGAAGAGCCATTTTAGTCATATTTTGCTATAGCTGATGAATGGACTGGAGGTGCTTACACGGGGAAAATATTTAGTAGTGTGAGAATTGTAAAACATGCACAAAACACAAGCAATTAATCAAAGAAAAAAGCAACACAATAGTTTTATGTGATTCTCCAAAAACATGGATACGTCCACAATATTATTGGTATTATCTTTCAGTTTTTACAATAGACAGTTTAAAATACAAATACATCAATTATTATCTCAACTGCTAATACATAATTGTATACAAAGTAATTAATGTGTCCTTTTAATTTGTCACGAGTTCCAACAAGTCGACATTCTCACAAAATGTTATACTATTTTTTTGTCAAAACGTCTGTAAAAGTTTGTGCCCAAAAACGCATCATGTGTTTATATCTGTTTGTGTCTGGAAGTTGTATGAATTAATAAGATCCCTGATGAGGTACTGTGGTTTGCACGGGGAAAATATTTAGTAGGACATTTTGACAAAATGTTACATTTTTTTTTGTCAAAACGTCCGCAAAGGTTGGTGCCAGAAAGCGCGTCATGTGTATATATATGCTTGTGTCTGCAAGTATGAATTAATAAGATCCTGAGCTTTAAGGCCTTAAGAGCTTGGTACCTCTTCTCATTTTATGTTTTCGGAAATTATTTGTAAAAGTTGTTTTTTTAAACGATAATTGGATACACAATTTTTGTTTGGGAATGTTTTCTCTTAAAACTATATTTTATTTCTGGACGTCATCTGAAAGTCGCGCAGCGTGCGTCCGAGCAGCAGATCGGGCGGCAGGGGGTTGGGAGGCATCGTTGCAGCGGCCAGGGGAGGCTGGGCCGGCGGATCGGGTGACGGGAGGAAGTCGCAGCGGGTAGGGAGGGCTGGAGGCGGCAGATCGGGCAACGTGGGGAAGTCGCATCGAGCAGGGAGGGAGGGGGGCGGTAGATCGGGCGGCGAGAGGAAGTCGCGCGACATCGCGCGGGGGGTGGCCATCATGCCGGGCCTGGGTGAGGTTGCGCGCAGGGGGGTGGGTGGGCACATCACCAGGCGGCATTATGCGGCAGGCGACGGCGACGGACGGTGGCAGACTCACCGGAGAACACCTGAAAACTGAAAACAACAAATAGAAAACATCTTTTAGATGTTTTCGTTTTTTGGCATATGAAAACAAATTGTTTTCAAAACCCAGGAAAAAAAAAACAGAAACCAAACAAGTAAAAGGAAGTGTTTTTTGCATTTAAGTGCAGAAAACATGAAACAGATGCAGGAACCAAACATACCCTAATTTTTTGTTCAGGTCATGATTCCCAACCTAGAATGTGCTACCATTGACACACCCATTGCTGATGCTTTGCATACGATGCATGATGGGAATTTTTTACACCTTCCTGTATGATAGAGGTAATTTATGGGTGAAAAAAGAGATTGTACATAAGTTTGAATTCTTTTCCTGGTTTCACATAAACCTGAATGGTTGAATGCAGATGGAAATGTGGTTACTGTTGTTCATGTATTACCTGTCAATCATGCTGCCATAGCCTCAGTAAATTAGTAAGGAAGAAAAATCACCAATAAAACCATAAAATCAAGACTAATGCAATCAAGAAAAACCACCTATGAAATCATTTTATGACTTATAATTCTAATGGTTGTCCACTCGCAAACAGAACGACTCAGGCTGGTGTTATCCCAAACCACTTAAAAAAGAAAAGTTGTCTATATTTTTCAACCCCCGTGAGTTGTGATACTTGAAAATTAAATAAAGTTGGACAACAATGAAGTAAATCGTTTAAAGTAATTGAAAGTGGCCTCTTACTTAATTAGGTTGCTTGATTAATTTTAATTATTTTATGTGCAAGCAAACTTGGACGGCTTATTCCACATATATTATGGTGCAGTATTGGCAGTCAAGGCAAGAAACCTCCCTCATTACTCCGGTTGAAGCTTAGGGAACACTCGATCGATGTAGGGAGAGAAACTTGAAACTTGTACGCAACAGGAACGAACGAACCTTAACACGCACATTGTGTTTTTTTTTTTGTTTTTTTTGGGTATATAGGATAGCGTCCCATGATTCATGATAATTTCATCTGTTCTGAAAAAATGAATGATCAATGGGGAGAGTTCGTGGGCACGAAGACTAAAGATTTGAAGGGACCGTATGGGTTGCTGATCCTTGTCGGTTTTGCAGTTGCTTTGGTGCCGGCTGGGGTCAATGGCTGGAGCAAAGAAGGCCACATCATGACTTGTCGAATTGCTCAGGTATAGTTGACCTTAAAGAATATTTAAGATTGACGTAATTAACTGCCCATCAGTACCATATTTCTACGAAGGATTAAAAAGAAATCTGGATTTGGCAGTCTCTTTAAGAGCAAACTAATTAAATATTTTAATAATTTTATTCAAGTAAAATTGATCATAAATTATATTTAAAATTTATATTTTGATGATAAATTTATTAAAATTTTAAATTTGGAGATATCTACTAATTAAATTTACTTAAATTTAGTAAAATTTAACTAGTTAGGACTTTGAAGTAAATTTAATAAAATTTATAGTTAATATAGAGATTTTGAATATAATTTGTGATTATGTAGACAAATTTATTATAAGCTATTGATATACTAATGTGTATATGTTAATACACGAAGCTTATAAAAAGTATCATTTATATTTAAAAATAAAATAAAATAAAATGAACAATGCTATATATATATATATAATCTAATAATAAAATTTTCTTTTAGAAGAGGTATCCTAGTTTTATCCGCGTTGTCCCGGGTTTAAGCTTATCCACCAATGACCAACTAACCGCAGGGTCTTTTGAAACCGGAGGCGGCGGAGGCTGTCCGGAATCTGCTACCGGACTCCGTCGCCGGCGACCTCTCGTCGCTGTGCGTCTGGGCCGACCAGATCCGACACTGGCACAAGTACCTCTGGACAAGCCCTCTCCACTTCATCGACACCCCCGACGACGCCTGCTCCTACCAGTTCTCCAGTACGTTTGTCCGAATCCCACCTAAAATTCGATCCCATTCATTCAATCTTTACTTCTCCAGGTATATATAATATAATTAATTAATGTCATCACACTGATCATAATCGGTCATGTCAATGTCGGCCATCATTGGCGTACGTGTTGTGTTGCAGGGGACTGTAAAAATTCTCATGGGACGGAAGGCATGTGCGTAGCCGGCGCCATCCAGAACTTCACCTCGCAGCTTATGCATTACCTCCACGGAACGTCCGATCGCCGCTGTACGGAAACACTTCACCGGCATCACTAACTATATGTTTTTGTTTTGATATTTACATATACAAAATTGAAATATTTTTTTTTTTAAATCAAAACTTGATATGGTTGGGGACATGTAATAATTAAGATGCTAAACCTTGAGTTCATAAGAAGTACTTTGTAATTATTTTTATTTTAAAAAAAAAAAAAATTTCCTGGCAAGTTTTATATGTGGCTAGCTATATATATGCAGATAACATGACCGAGGCCTTGTTGCTCTTATCACACTTCATGGGAGATATCCATCAGGTATATGAATGTGGTGACGTATCGATCAGGCATGAGGCTAGTTTTTACGTGAGAAATTAACTAATTAACCATCTATATATCTTCTTGTATCTTGGTTTATTTTAGCCTTTGCATGTTGGATTTACAAGTGACGAGGGAGGGAACAGCGTAGACTTGCGTTGGTTCAGGCATAAATCAAATTTGCACCACGTGAGTATATTAAATCAACTCGTCATTGATTTATTATTTGTAGTAGCATACTAGCATTAATATTTGTAAAATATCTCTTACGCATGGATGATGGATCATATACGGGGTTAATACATACACGTTGCTAAAATTTAATTACTACACTATAGTGTTTAATTGGTGTTCCTAAATTGGAAAATCACCAAATAAACGAAACAAATTTAGACAAATCTAACTACATAGATATCAAATTAAGTGCTTAGTTTTATTGTTTGTATTAATTTTTGCAAAATGGTACGTACAGGTCTGGGACAGGGAGATCATTCTCACAGCTGCTGCAGAATTGTATGGGAAGGACGTAGAGCTCCTCCAAAAGGATATCGAAAGCAATCTCACTAAAGTGAATCTCAATCCAACACTCTAATTCCAAATTTTGACTCTGCTAAATAAATTTTTTACTCTAATTATTTCTAATATAACATCTTCTTCCTCTTCTTCTTTTTGGTATGCATGTATCATTATATTGATTAATTTTATTCACTACAGGGAATCTGGTCTGATGACATATTTACCTGGAAAGACTGTCATGAATTATCTTCTTGTGTGAACCAGTAAGCTCTCTCTTCCGTTTACTTTAAACGAAAACACAAGTAATTAATGTATTTAATTACATATGGTGTAAGTGTAACATTGTCTATGCATGTGTGCATGCAGATATGCAGTTGAAAGCATCAACATTGCCTGCAAATGGGGCTATAAAGGAGTCAAGTCAGGTCAAACTCTCTCTGGTGAGTACCAAGTACCAACGAACAAATAGTACGTTTCCAATTTTGGTGGATTTGTATATATTGATATTTTTCCCCCTCTTAACGTATTTTAGATGAATACTTTGAATCAAGGATGCCAATTGTAATGAAGCGGGTGGCGCAGGGTGGAGTTCGATTGTCTATGTTTCTGAACCACATTTTCAGTCACGGGCACGGCTTTGATCAGGACATCGTTGCGCCAACATAGTACGGTTGTTTATGGGTTCATAGGATTGTTTTTTATTTTAGGTCCCGGCGCTGCGGGGCGATGACCTGGTTCTAGTAGCTCGACTGACTTAACCCACCAATTATTTACTTGCATGCAATAATACAACCATAAATTATCTTATTTGAATATAAAATTGCTTGAAAGCCACTGTAATGGGTAGGTTTACTGTTTGGATACGTCGGGTCTCGTGTTTGATTAACACCTGGCGGGGATTCATTTTTGGGTCTTTATAATGTAAAAGTTAAAAAGAATCGGTCTAAATGTAAATTTTGAAAAATCTAGTGTATTTTAATGATTTTTTTCCCATTTCAATTCGTGAGAGAATGGATCATTTAAAATAAATTGGTGTAATAATTTTTAATGTTAGATTTTGGATTTGATTAAACCGTTGTCACATCCAAGTTTTGTCGGAACTTCCTCCACTTGCTTACTTTATATTTTACTTAGACTGAATTTGATATGAGTTTTTATTTTTTGAATTTTAAATTATAATTTAAAAATAATTTATGTTTAATAGAATAGATAATGTATTTTTAAAATAATATGTATTTGTAAAAGTTAAGTCTTGTTTTAAAAAATGGATTGTTCTAATTTAATAAAAATAATTAATAATACTTTTTTAAAATAATAGGTTTTATAATTATTTTTTATTTTTAAATTTAAACTTAATTTTATCAGAAATTCAAATAATTTTATTTATTATTTATTATTTATTTATTTTATTATTTAGCCCATCAAATATTTCTTTTTAAAAATATTTTGGATTCAATTTTAAAAAGTACATATTTTTTTAAAACACATCCTCTACCAAACAGAATTTATATTTAAATTATATATAATTTAACGCAAACTCATGTTAGCTAAGGAAAATGGACATTATTGTTCATAATAATTACCCACTTGCTTTCCTGATATTATGGGATTGAAGATCATATATTGGTTAAGCTACTCCATGAAGTGACAACTCTTCAACCATCCACTGCAAGTTATGGAGTGAAAGACTGCAGAAACAATACACAGACATGGTGTGCCCCAGTAGCCATAGTAATAGGCATGACTTCTACCACCAAATCTAGCCTATAAATGTAGCCCTCTCCATGCTGTTTCTACACATGAAAATTGAAGAGGAGATTTTGATACAAATTTAAAAGAGGATATAACACATCACTATATATATCTATATATCGATCGAAAATGCCATTAATTTCATAAGGAAAATGTAGATTTTGGACATGATGTAACTAAAATGTTGCTTCTCTTTTCCTTAAAGAGGCAGTATGCTCACTTACTTATGATTTAGGCAGAAAAAACGAAAGGAAAGGACCAAGGGAAGAAAGCTTTCTTTAATTTGTTTTTATGGTTTACGGGTCTTCACCCTCCTCGTCCTCTGAAACCTTTCAAAGGACTATATATATATATATATATAACCTTCTCCTCTCTCCTCTAAATATCCTCTCTCTTGATACCGCGTCCTCTAGATCCGACAACGCCGCCGCCTACCCGTGTGACGTCGTCTTTGAGGCCGTAACAGTGGCATCCATATCCAATGCCGGCACCGCCCGAGTTCATCCTCGCTCCTAACATTAACAAACAGTCTTGTCGAATGAATTAAAAGTAGCCATCACCGGCCACCTTTATTATATTAATCTGTTATATATCAATATAATTTCTACGTTAATTGATTCTCGTATTTGGTTGATGTGTTTTTTTTTATTGGTTGGGTTGAGTCGTGTGTGGTGTGTGGTGTTCAACTTTTTTTATTTGGTTTGAAAACTTGTTAGTGCAGAATTGATGTTTTGACGGTAGCAGTACCCTGACTTGTAGAGTTGTAGTAGACCAAAGTTTGAAGTTAGTTGAATTTAAGCCATGCATTAATTACTTTGGCAGTCTCTAGCTATGGCCGCCTCTAAACCGCCGACGCTGTCACCCATCCATGCCAAGTGCCAACCCATACGGTATTGGTGGGTGTCGGCCACAAAATAGCACTGCGGCCTTGGATTGGCACGCAGGGAAACATAAAATAACCAATCAAATAGGTATATCATATATGTCTGATCTTTCATATATGTTAGCTCTTTCAAACCGGACATAACAGTACCCACAAGTGGGCTCTAATATATTTATATTTATTAAAGGTTTTGCGATTAATAATGAAAGTGTACGTGCACTGCTTATGGCGGGTACTGGTTGGCCCCGTTTCTCTTGCCTGCCCGGTGCCTACCTCATAAGCCATGTCCCTTAATCAACCGCGACGGCTCTAGAAAAATATAAGTTACTATATGGGCCGAAATATAAATTATTAAAATTATTATAATTTATATTTAAAAATTATTATTTTAAACTATAATTATTAATATTATATTATAACATTAGTATATATCCATTAATATATAATTTTATATTAATTAATTACGATAATATAATTTATTATTTCACACCTAGAATGGTAGAGATTTTATATGAACGATTATGTATTAGTGTCACGTTAATATAAAGCTATAATTATATTACTTTAAAAAGATTTTTTTAATATTATAATAACTCTTTTATGAATAAAAATTTTAAAATTATATATATAATTTAAATACTTTATCCTTTTGGACATAACAGCCTAAAATAATGAGAAAAATATTATATAAAAAAACTATTCGATAATAACTATTTAAAAACATATGCTTTAATCATAAAACTATTAAATATAACAATGATCGGTAACACTAAATAAATTTTTAAGTATATTATCAAGTACTTAATATAGCGATGATACTAAATATATATTAGAGAATAAAAATAATATATTACATTATGTCAAAGAAAAGAGAATACTATTTATAATTACATCCCATATATTAAGTATTGTACCATTGTACCATTAAAAGAGATGGTAATATCTCATATGATAAGACTTTTATAATGATATTATTATTATTATATGCTTATTCATTTCTTTTAAATTGTTAATTTTATGCTATTAAATTCTATGATAGCATTCGTGATACCTGTGTTATTGAACTTCAATTTCAATGCCAGTTACTATGGAAGGGGATCATCATTCATTGTAGGGGTAGGCAATAGATACTCGCACCCGCTATCCCGCCTGTTATCCACTCCACTCCCGCTATGCGGGGGCGGGTTACCTCACCCAGGCAAGAGCGGGATGTGGTTTTTAAACTTGACACCCCCAGCAGGCGAGGACGGAGAGTAGTAATAGATAGCGGGATACCCTATCCCCACCCCGCGCTAATTTTAATAATATTTATTTATAATTTTATAATATTTTAAATATTATTTAACTATTGTTTATGATTTTGGATATTTTTGAATGGTATTTATTATTGTAAAATTAAATTACTTTTGATAAATTTTTTTGTTAAAAATGATGTAAAAATTTAATTTAAGCTAAAATTATTGATATGGACATATTAAATAAAAAGTGATAACAAGATGCGGGCAAATGAAACCTCATTTGCAGACACATTAAAGAATAGTATATCATGTTCCGCCTACATACGAAATGAGATACAATCTTAAAATTTAATCTATTGCCTAAACGAGGACAGGAGGCGGTAATAAGTTGATTCAGCCCCCGATATGACCCGAATCACTCTTATCAACAGCTTTATGGAGCCTCTAAAAGGCAAGGTTGTCTTAAGAGAGATCAATAAAAGTCGGTCACGGGAAGCAGGCGTATGAAGCCTCCCCTGCTAATTCCGGCTACACATGGGGCGGGATATGATTTAAAATTTTTATTATCCGCCTAGGCGGGAGCAGGGTATGGTAATAAGTAGACCTCACCCCCGCTATGGCGGATAATTCACTGATCATTCATGCAGTGTTGGAATCAGAATTATATCTGACGAAACTAGCTAGGGTGCATTAGGGAGACCAATTCTATGGTAAAATAAAAAATACTTCCTAGAATATCATGCCGAGACAAAAAAAATAAGTACATATTTATTTTATTTGTTTTTTATTTTTATTTTTAAAATATTATATTTATTCTTGAATATATAAAATAAAATTTTAAAAAATAAAAAAATATTTTAATTCTTTAATATCTAAAAAGTAAAGAGGGTAATATTCATTCAGATAGTATAATCGGATTTACAGTCAAAAGGTAACTTTGCAGTATTTAAATCGTAAATATTTTTTTTAAAATGTTAATCATCAGCAAAAAAGATTGTAACATGTCATCCCACTAAAAATATTCATGGATGGCTGGTTCAGCTGACTTTGGTTAACAGAGGTATATTTAGTCCAAATAAAGCACGAGGAAGTAAAATAAAAATGTTATTGCAACATGTGACTCACAAGTATGAATTTACAAAATTTTAAAAGAATGATGATGTGATATTCTGATATATAATTATAAAATAAATCAACAAATGTTGCAGGCATATTACTATTTTTTGTAAGATTTTAAATTATATTCAATTATTCATGTGATCTTCGTTCCAAATTAATTAACAGTTAGTCTGGTAAACAATTATAAAGGTCCGCGGTGGGGTCCGCGGCTTTTGCTTTCCCGATACACTGAACTTCAAATATTCACCACTTTAGAGGGACCATTCACTCATCAACACGTTGAATATATATATATATTAATGTTATTATTTCATCATACACGCACCTTCATTATTAATCAGCTTCAACAGTTTGATGACATGCAATGAACCTCAGTGCTGGCGCACGCACGCACATATAAAATACTATATATATATATATATATTAATTAATATATAACTAATTAAATTTTGGGCCCCTCACCCTCAGCCACTTCGATATCGTAAGGGATGACGTCCGGAGATTGTTTGGACCAGAACGGTCAGCAGGCGCGGGAGGTAAATGATCTGGGTCCGTGATCATGAGACCGTGAGTGAGTCCTCCTCCGCCGCCTCTGGATTAAATACTAAATACCTGTAAATTAATTAAAATTTAGATAAGCACAGGGCTAAACTCCAAAATAATTCAAACTAAATATTTTGACTATGCCGAACTACATTAATTACTCGGTAGACATAATTTAACCAAGGTGATATTATAATTATCACTTGAAATAATAATGACTGTTTATTTAAAATATCTCATTTTAAATATACCTTTTTTATAATTTTAAAAAATATATATAATTATGCAGGTTCCCGGATAGAAAATAAATATTAAATTCTTATATTTAAGATTTATTATTTTATTTTTAAATACGTTTTAATAATTTTTTAATATATATTATTAAATTTATAATCTTTTGATTGGTTATAATAAATAAAAGTACGAGAGAAAAATAATATAAAATAAATTAAATAATAAATGTGGTAGAAATAAAAAATAAAATATTTAATATTTTTTAAAAATAAATAAATTATTTACTATTTATTCCTAAAATGAAGATAAAAATACTAAAATTATTTTGGATGCTCTTAACTCACACAAATTAAATATATTTCCGATCAATTTGTTTTGAGAAATGTAAAAACATATTAATAAACAAACATTACAAGTATAAGCATATATATATATATATATATATATATATATATACACACACACTCACGCATAACATGCAAGTCTTAGCAGAGCAATTGGACGTCAAATGATGTAATGTAACCCGAGTGGACTTCGGTTGCAAGGATGCTATTGTGATAAAACGCTTGCAGATGTATGCAGTACACCGTTTTTAAAGTAAGGAGTTATTTAACGGCAGAGTTAATTTTGTCTGGATGACACCGCTAAAAGTACTTTTAAAAAATGTTTTAAAAACAACTATTAATTATATTACATTAACAAAAGTCAAAACAATACATAAAAAACGCAACAGTAGTTAAAAATTAAAATAAATATTGCAGCAAAGAAGCTATTATAGAATTTCAGTTTGCGGTCAAGGCGGTGGCTCATTTTAATTTGAATATGTAGTCAAGGGGGTCTTTTATTTCTTCTATTCATTTCCACATGTCAATGTTGAATTTTTGTTTGGGTTCACGGGTCATGGTCCAACTGATGCTGTCAGCGGTGTATTCGAATTTAAATAGATTATTTTAAAACTCTTTATTTTTCCATATTATTTTAAAACAAAGTAGTACATGTGTTGTCTACCACAAATAGCCCAGGACGGATCCAGAAGTTGCGTGGGATATAGAAACGGTCAAGATCATGTAACACACATCTAAAAACATTACGGGTTGTGAAATATCGTGTTGTTTTTAAAAATGATGGATTTATAATAATTTAAAATTATTTACCTATGTTTGATATTATTTTTAATATTTTATTTAAAAAAATGTATTTAAAATTTTAATTAAAAATAATTGAGGTGTTTTATGTATTTGGAAACAGAAAACTATTTCCAAATACAAGAACCAAACAGGCATGTGTTTTTATTTTATTTTTTATTTAAAAATAAAAAAAATTGAAAACCAAAAATAAAAATAATTATCAAAAAGAAAAAATAGTTATTTTTGTATTCCAAAACAGAAGACAGTTTTCAAAACCAACTAAACATTTTCTTTAATTTCAAAATAAAAATATCAAAACAGGTAAGTTACATAGCTGTTTTAAAAAATTATTTCATTTTTTTTAAAATCTAAACCTAATTCTATTGTGAGAGCAAAATAAGTTTTTATTATTTTTTACTTTTTCTCTATTTTATGAATTAGGCCAATCAAATATTATTTGTTAAAAATCTTTTTGAGCCCCAAGTTTGAAAAATATACACTATTTTTAAAACACATAACCTATCAAGTAGAATTTATTTTTAAATTACAAATCAAAGGGAACTCCAATAGAATTTAAAAAATAAAATAAATAAATCAAAATTCGTACCAAACATACTCTTATATTTTAAATCATGATTAACAACATCTAGATTATAAATAATAATATGAAAGCATATAAAACAGGGATAGATCAAAAAAATTCGATTGAAGGGGATTAAAGCACATACTATTAAGCTTAGTGTAAATTATATGTACAAAATGTTATCTTAACTAGGATTAGCAAATCTAGGTCACATACAATATATTAAATCTAATTAAATCTAAATGTTTATAAACTAAAAATATAAATTCAAAAAAAGGCATAGATGTTTGATTCAGTTCAACAAACAATATATTATACGTTTTATTGCTGGAAGTTATGTGTTCACTGGATGAGGGTATGTGCCATGTGGAGCTTTCAAAAAGGCTCTCACTTCCACTGGATTGTACCTTATACAGGTCTTTTTACTTCTTGCCCTGCCTATTTGGATTCACCTTTGTTTACATATAATATATTGTTTGTTGGGCTTAACTGAATGTCCAAGCAAAGAGTAACATACTATTATTTGTTTGTTTGGTAAATCATATTGCAGTTAGCATTGTCTTCATCGCAAATTCTCTGGCTAATTAAATCAAAATGTGTAGAGTTCTGGCTACAAAAAAAGTTTTTATTTAAGACATATAAATAAATATTAAATGGTTTAAATTAGACTTTTATTTAATTATTATTCAATTACAATAATTCACTATAATAATTTTTTAATTAAATAAAAATCTAATTTATACCTTAAATATTAATTTAATAGTTTTAGATTAAAAGTTAAAAAAAAAAACTTATCCTCACAATCTACGTAACTCCCCTCTCCCCTAATATATATTTTTATTATAACAAATAATTAATATATATAATTAATTATGTAATATCTATATAAAAAGTAAAAAAAAATACAACTATAGTATATTTAATACAATGAAGAATAAATATATATTATATACTATAATTAGTATATACTTTTACTCCTACCCTCCTACACGCTGAAACTAAGTGAGTGTCCACTAAAACTAAACACTTTAAGAAATTCATGTCATGGGAGTAGTAGTAGTATCAAGCAAGCCAGATAAAGAATATCCTGTCCCCCCGTCAGTGGGCAACTTGTTATTTATTATTATGATGGGAAAAGGAAAAATATTTCGAGTGTCAGCACTTGCATTGCATATTGATCACGTGGGTATTTGTCATGTGGACCAATTACGAGTCATGCTAGTCCCGGGTAGGGGCCCGCTTCGGTCCATATCCGACTCGTTTCCCGCCTACGTCAAGTCCTCCGTCCGCGGCTCCGCGCCCAAATGGCAGATGCCGGTT
This sequence comes from Taxillus chinensis, assembly GCA_023512835.1. Taxonomy (NCBI): domain Eukaryota; kingdom Viridiplantae; phylum Streptophyta; class Magnoliopsida; order Santalales; family Loranthaceae; genus Taxillus; species Taxillus chinensis. The sequence continues at coordinate 20,010,631 of CM042092.1, read as the reverse complement.
CCACCCGGATCCGAATCAGATTATACTTCTACCTCATCTTCTACACACACACACACACACACACACATATATATATATATATATATATATATATATTATTGGTTTTCTTTTAGATTTATCAGAGGTGCGCATGTACGGGATGAAAGCTTATCAGCTGATCCGTCAGGGAACACTCTTATCTTTCAATTGACTTGCTATTAATAGGTAGCTAATTAAACACACTAAATGTTTTTAACGGTTAGTGATGACGGATTAAACTAATACCAACAAATATTTACTTGTCTGTAATTAAACACACTAAATGTTTTGAAAAAGTATTAATTCTAATTAAACATAAAATATTTTATTCGTTAAACATTTATAATTACAAAAAAAGAAAATGGTAACATCACAAACGCGACGTCTCTGGGCTTTTCTCAATGTTGGATCAAACCTTCTTTAATCACCTTTAATTCGCACTATCGCACCACACTACCACTACTACCAAAAAAAAAAATCGCATGTAAGAAAACAAAAAAGTAATCGGGAATTATGCCGATTTTTAGTTTTTTTAAAGATAAAAAGAGTAGATAAAAAAAATCATTAAAAGCAAAAAATATATATATACCATCATCACTCACACCCAAATCCACTGAAATGTTATAATTTGTGTTTTTTTTTTGGGAAGAAAGCAAAGGTAAATAAAATTCATTAGGAAAGGTGGAGAAGAGTGTACAAATAGTCGTATGACACAAGTCAAGTGTACAACCCAACCCAACAATTAATTACATGATCCGTGAGACAACAGCATCAACTCCCCGGGGAAAAACGAAACCGGCGATTGGACTGCACGCTCCGGCCGCTAGGAGAGAAGATGGACGCGACGGAGTGGGCGATGCCGGCGGCGATGGCAGCCTTCACTTGTCCTCGCTTCGGAATCGGACGGCTGGCGTACCTCGGAGAGAAATCACCGCCGTTGATTGCAGTCTTCTGAGAACTACTTCCTCCCATTTTTTTTTTTTTTTTTTTTTTTTTGTGGTGGCTTTTCGACCTGAGAGGAGAGAGAGGGACAGGGCGATGGATGGCGGACGAAGCTTTGCTGTGATCGAAGGAACGAGTGAGGTGTACCGTTGATTATATACTGAGGAAAATTGCAAAATGCCCTTGCTTTTCATTCTAATTACACGCGTGGTGCCATTACTAGTACTCAACTTTTCGTTGACCATTTTAACCTTAATTCCCTTGCCCTCCGCTTGGTAACGTGTGAAAAAGATAAGAATTTGAGAAAGGAAAAGGACCAAGAAAATGATTCTTTTGTTGAGATGAAAAATAAATGTAAAAAGATATTTTTTATATTAAAATTTTTTTATTCATTATATTATACTAGATTTCTTAAAATAACAATATAGTATAAAAATATTAAAATAAAAAAAATTTAATGAATGAAAATTTAATTCTTCAAATTTAAATAATCTCACAAATTTACTTTAACGCATACTTATAAATTTTGATTTTTAGCATGTCATTGATTATGCACAAATACTTTAAACTAAGAACAGGAATGATAAAATGAATTTGATCCGTTCCGATCTGGGCTACTTCGACCTGATTTGACTCATTCTAACAAGTTATCGGGTGTAATTCGAATCTTCTTTAATATGTTCAGACTCAGGATTTTTTAGAAAATATCGGGTAAAAAAAATACCGACTCAACCTATTATCATTCCTAACTAAGAAAATAATTTTAAGTGAAAAAGGAATTGAAAAAAAAAAGTTCAAAAAAGTTTTTGTACTAAAATGAAAAAAAGTTATAGTTTAATTAAAATTAGAAAAAAAAATTGTATTGTTTAAAATATTAATTTTTTCCCTTTTAAATATATAATTGTGAAATTTGTATAATATATTAAAAAATAATTATGTAATTTTATTTTATTTTTCATAATAAATTTCAAATTGCTATAATGATAGTCACCAACTATTATGACAAACTATTATGATGAACTCAAATAAACTCATACCATAAATCTTGCTTGGTGACTTGAACTTTGCTAACATCTTTATAAAATTAGAAACTATGGAGCACTCCTTGTTTTTGTTCCAGAGATATGATGTTATGCATATATATATTAACTTTATAATACTTAAAAGCAATAATGAAAGCTAAATATAGCTTTAGCTTTTGCTTTGGTTAACTAGCAATTGATTAATGAGATCATGCATCATCCCAACTACTGTCAAACTTTCACGAATGGGCAATTAACTTGTGGCATGAAAACTTCTTTTCTCTAATCTAATGATCGTTAAATGATCGGACACCTAATAAATTTGATGGTATCATGCTAGTCTTCAAGCTCAATTATTTAGGAAAAAAAACACTAGCTCTTGAGAAGACATGTATATCATATCAAAAGGACAATATAACAATCCATGCGTTGAAACGATATATTTAAGAAGGGTTTTTTTTTTTTAAAGTTACTCATTGAAAACCACCAACGAGCTGGGTACGTGGCCTAGGCCTAAATATGTGCGAAAGCTACGTTATTGAAAAACAAAGGTCATTCACAAATTAAATGGCGGTATATTGTTTTGCAAAATGCATATCAAAGTAAAATCAACAAACAAAAAATTTTTTAATATAAAGTTACGGATCTCGTTTGCCCATATGTCCACAGAATTATTCAGATCTTAATACAAACGGAGCTTCCACCATCATGCTTTTGAGCTTTTGCGTGCAGCATGCATGCACTGTTTAAAAACAGATCCAACTTCATCCGAATAAAGCATTAGTTTGAATAGTGTAGTTGTTGTCACTTAGCTCGTCATAAATAATCTGAGCCCAGTTGTCAATAAAACTAACTACAACTTGCATGAGCGTAGAGATTTCAAATAAAATATTAGTATGCCCTGAATTTGAGAGAATAAATGTTGAGAAAAG
>CM042092.1:19987717-20002717 GCA_023512835.1 Taxillus chinensis | reverse complement strand
GAAATTGATAAAGCTAATCGCAGCCCCAAATTCACTGACACAAACAATCAACAAACATAGATCTACGAGCTGCAGAGAAATAGCAAATCGATACCATAAGCCAAAATGGATCTTCACTGGCCGAGAGCAGCAGCCATTAGGGCCATCGCTCTCCGCCTCTGCCCGCCACTCGATTCTGCTTACCTCATGACGAAGATGGCCCCGATCGGTAGGACGGAGGCTAGCGACTCGACGATGCTTGCGTTGCCCTTGTTTTTTTTTGTTTTGTTTTGTTTTGTTTTGTTTTGGCGAGTAGTCGATCTCGGCCTCATAGTTTGGTTTTTTTGACGATTTTTTGGTACTTGTGCTGCTAAAAATAAAAGGGCGTGGTGCAATATTAGAGGTGGCGCGAGGTGCGGCTGAATCGAACGTTTATATTCGTTGGTTATATTCGTAAACGTTATTGGCGAAAATTATTTATAAATAAAAAATTAATAAATTAATTAATATGTATAAAAATTATTTTTATTAAATATAATTTAATAAGTATATAGTTTAATATTATTATTAAATAAAAAAATATTTTTTATTTTTTATTAATTATATATAATAATTATTTGAATATATTAAATAAAAATAACACAATCTAATAATTAATTAATTAATGGTATTGATTCTTATAGTAGATTTTTATGATTTTATAATTATATTCGTAAGCGTTCGTGAACATGTTTGTGAATACATATTCGTGAACATTAATTTGTGAACCATTTGTGAACAAGAGAATAGCGTCCATGAATAGTTCACGAACATTATAATTTAAGGCCGGTGTTTGGTTTGGTTCATTAAGGAATAATAACAAACACGTTCGAATATCTTACCACTTGACTCGGCTCAATTCATTTGTAGCTATAGTGCGGGGTGAAAAAAAGCGTGTGAATTGTTTTTTAAAAGGCATTTGTGTTAGTTTTAAACGGCCACAACAGTAAATATAGTATTTTTTTAAAATAAATAATTTTATTGTGATTTATAATCGTCACAGAGGTAAAATCTATAATATTTCTCAAAATATTTTGTGGCATTTTTACTAACCGCCACTAAAAAAGCACCACTGAATTTATGTTTTTTTAGTGTAAGGGCATAGAAATCATCTTTTCGTCTCAATTTTTTTTAACAATTGCTATCGTTCTAACATTAATTAAGTTAATTAATTAAATTTACAAATATTTGGGATGACATTTTCCATCTCAAATTGTTGGCAATGATTTTATTCATTCCAAAGTAAATTTGGTTTATAAGCAACTTTGTGATAGTTTTTATCTGTTTCTAAATATCACTTGAGACACTTATTTATTTATTTCTATTAATTTGGTTTTCTATATAAAACCAAATAACAAACTATTTTTTGTCCCTAAATATTATTTGTGCTAATTTTAAATTTTATTCAAAAATATTCATGTATAAAATAAAATCAACAAAACCATATATCCATATAAAATAAAATACACAAAATGATATACGTCCATATATAATGAAATTAATAGAAAAGGGCATGCTAGATAATTTTTATTCATTTATTTATTCATTAAAGCAAAAGGGCAAGGCCGCAGTATATAAAAATCCAATGTTCTTGAAATAACCATAAAGGGGTGACATACACTACATGAATATTACATCTAACAGTTAATTTTTGAAACAAAAAACAAAAATTATACCAAAAAAAAAAACACCCCATGGGATATTTCCATGACGCCGCAGCCAACTCACGCTCGTTCCCAAATGAACTAACAAACAAAATGGGCCATATTTTGCAGCTTTCGTCCCCCAATGAATCACAACTCTCAAGAATAAACAATGGCTGCTCTTTGCTTTTCCACATGCTCATGGACTCTAGTTTTTATCTTTGCTTTTTCACGCTCATGGGCTCTAGTTTTTATTGTAAGGCTAAAATATCAGCTTCGTCAAAGTCTAAGACACTGCTTCCTGGTTTATTATGTTCACAGTTCCCTTGTTTTCTTGGAAGCTCAATGTCATTGCTCTCACACCATAGTGCAATTAGGCTCTTTAATTAGGACATAATTAGGCATTAAGATTGTATGCATAAGTGAATGTTGTGTCTTTGGACAGGTCTTGTGCCCTGTGTCTAGCCATTTTTGTATGCAATATCTTTTATAAGTCTGTAAAATAGAGATACATGATTATAGAATAAGATTTATAAAAACAAATGCGACAGTTAAGCAACTTACGCATTTGATTAATAGTAGTCAAAGATATAATGACATATAGCTTTGATGGTATATGTTGGGAACATGAATTCAAAGCAGTAGTTCTTTGTTAAATGGCTTTGATACTATTTCAAACAATGATTTTACCTAAAATCTTAAGTTATGTATTGAGCCCGATGATATTTACTTTAAACCTTGAAAAGTATTTTACTTCGAAAACTACTAACCTACTTGTCCAATGGAGACATAAATAGGGTCCTTCATCAATCCAAGCGATATCTGGCGCCAAAAGTCATTCGGAATAACAAGAGACCAGTGCTTAATCAAGCCTTTAAAACCTTTAGAGCCACATTCTTCTGAATTATCACATAGTGCACAGTCATTTAACTTTTTCAATAGCTCAAAGTAGTCCCCTGGATTGCCACCACTTGAGATCACCATTTAAAGGAAAGTGAATGACTCCTTTTTTAGATCATTGATTGTCTTGAGATGGAGTTTTTCTGAAAGCCTTTTCAGAACTACATGTTAAGATCTTCTACACCTAGTGCTATGTCTAAATCCAATTCTAGTTAAACATCAAGCAAATGCATTCTTACTTTTGCTCTCTTGAATTGAGCATACACAAGTTCAATTTGATAAAATATAAAGCAGGATACAACATATTAGGAATATTATTGCTTGTTTGTTCTAATAAAATCAATAAAAACATGAAAACTAGGTTCAAAGTTTCTTTTATAAACTCATGAGCTAGTTGCTGGAGGGTTACCTGTTCTTGAACTTCCACCGACATATCAAGTTTATCATAGGGAATCTTATTCAGAGCTGCTTGAATTTGTTCTATGACATGATGAAACTTATCTAAAATTTTGCTCGTTTTCAAAGCTTGCGAAATATTAAACACCATTTACTCCAAAATCAATGATTCAATATATTCTATTTTGTTTTCTGAAATAAGATTAGAAAACTATGGCACCCAAATGCCTACAACGGGAAAGAATTGAAAGAGAGAAAGTGTAGCTTGTTTAATGATATCCATATCCAAATTTATCTACATAGGCAGGGACATACAATAAATTTGCTACATCGCCAAGGAAGTGATCACTAAATTGAGCTCTTGCATTGGATTTATTCACAATAAAGTAGCGATTAATTTGATTTATGGTACCCCAACTGAAAACGACATTGACGCCTCACCACTAAGCTATTTAGCGTAGTTAAGAAGCTTTAACTTTCGGTTTGTTTTCGGATTTTAGAGCCCTGATTAATGCTTCTTTTGTTGGCAATTTCGTTGGTGGGTGGTTAGGTAAAAAAAGTTTTCTACCGCACCGTTGAAAATTTAACCGACATACAAAAGAAGAAGGAAAGGTACGTACCTAAGTCCTAATGGTTCTATACATTCATACATCCAATTGGATTGAAAGAATATACCACTAAATGAATATATTACACGTAATAATTAAGAACCTAACCCACCCCTCAACTACATATAGGGTAACACGACCTTTCATTATTACCCTAATTAATATTATATATAGAAAAAAACTTAAAATCTTTGATTTATGTATTAAAAAAAGTGATTATATTATGAAAGATTAATTGTGACAATCTTGTTAATATGATATATAATTGCAAACATGTAACTCGATCATGCTATATATTTAATAAGTGAATTTATAGGATAGTTTTAGTGATTAAATGATTCACAAATTAGGGATTGAGAATGTTTACTGCTTACTAATATTTATGTCTGGCAAGTAAGAATTTTTAGAGTAAATTATGAATGCTTCGTGTTTATAATATTTGAATAAACTAGCCAAATATTTCGTAATAGATGCAAGCGTTGACGTGGACAAAACATTTCTTTGAGAGATACTTAATATATACTTACCGGCATAAGGAAATGGCTGAAAAAACAAGAGCAAATATAGGACCATTAAATTAATTTATTACTTCAGTTGTAGCATGTTTCAACTCGTATATGTCATGCATGAGATGTCATGTGGGTGCTACACATATATAATAAGTGTACGCATAGATTGGGACGGGGAAGTATGGTCAACACGTATATGACCTGCTTGCATGCAATAGCCATGAGTGATTGTGGGTACGTACGTATACGACATTTACGGGACTATATTCATATATCGATCATAACTAACCACAACTATTAATTATGTTGAACTTGTTTGTTAATTGTGTCAAAATACATACATTTTATTTATTTTTTTCAAATAGCATATTTGCAAGGATATCTTATTAATTTGTATTTCACAGCATTAATTGATCATTTTATAATTATAATGCATAAATGAAATTTTCATGGCCAAAAATAATTAAGCAGTTTTGTAGTAAAAGTAAAACCAAGAAAATTTCGAAAACCGTCCCCCAAATCAATTAACATCATAATTACAGATGAAATTTAAGTAAGTAATAATGATACATAAAAAACGAAGGAGAAAAAAGAAAAAGGAAGAAATTAAGAAAGGCCGACGGCATGCAATTAATGATGGCACCCTACAAATGCCACCTGGCTCTATTATCATCATTCCATGTTGTACACAAGTCAGACCCCACTCCTCATCGGTTCCCATAAATACCCGCCCCCCATCACCTAATCACCATGCATATTCCTCACCTCGCTCCGTCCTCACCGGCCACTTCACCACTTTTCACTTGATCTAATCTATCGCATATATAAAACATGAAGACAACACTCGCCGCCACTTTCGTCTTGCTGGTGGCCCTGCTCGCCGTCTTCGGCAGCACACTGCAGGCGGAGGACAACCCCCGCATCATCGGTCGAAAGCTAACCGCCGCCCGCGTAGCTGCCTGGAAGGTTCCACCTTATGTCGGCTGGAAGGCTCCACCTTATGCCGGCTCGAAGGCTCCTCCTTTTCCTTGGAAGCCCTCCTTTTCCTTGGAATGCTCCTCCTTTTCCTTGGAAGGCTCCACCTTATGGCACTCCTCCGTCGCCCTTTCTGTGCAATACACCGAAATGCAAGACGATTAATTGTCCGAGCCGTTGCTTCACCTCGTGCGGTAGTTCGGGAAGAAGCGGAGGCGGCGGAGGAGGCGGAGGCGGCTGTTCCTTCAACTGTACCAGTTGCACGGCTACTTGCAGTTAAATGGTTATATGGGGCTCCCAGGCAGCGCTCTTACTGAACTTTCCCGGCCACGGGTTACTCTATGCAAATAAATAAATATGGTTGTTATAATAACTGCAGTATGAGATACAGAAGGGTATGTACCTAAGTGTGCTATGGTCTATGGTCTATACAAAAAATACTATTTCAGGAATTCATTTTCCCAATATATAATATATATATATATATATATATATATATATATATACACATACACGTGTGTGTGTATGTGTAGTTTAAAATCTTTATGTTACGATCCTTGTTTGAAAGTCATGCTTACACCTACGATCCAATAACTTTCAGCACCTATTGTTCATCAGTGGGGGAGTTATATATCTATATATATACCTTAATAATAGATTATTTATCTACGATCGGTAATGAACTATCCCATTGTAATTAAACATGATCAATGTACTATTTGTTTAATGGACTTTCAGGCTTATAGTGAAGGAAACGGTTTCCATGTACAACATAAAATCACTCCAACCTCTGTCCTTACAAGGTGTCGTAGCATTATTGAATAGTTATAGAGGGTTGTAAGTCATCGTGGTCGCCGATGTAAGCAGTGATCCCATTTGTCCTGGCAATAGATAGCTATCACAGATTTTCCGTTGTTATCTTTATAATTTGATATCTACCATTTCGTGACTTTATTACTACTACGTTCATTTCCATCTTAAGTTTTTTTTTAATATTTTATTTTGTCTTCGTACCAGGTAAGTCATTCCTTTTATTTTTATTTGGTTTAGTTTTATTGTGTGGATTATGCTTTTTTCTTTTCCTCTGTATTCCTAATTAGTTTTCTCTTTTGTCCTAAAAAAATATTTACATGAAAAATATTATTATGAAATTAATACGGAAAAGCGTATTTTTTAAAATTCTAAGCACTCGCAATGAAATCGAACTAAGTTCAATTCTAAACAAATCCTTTTTTAAAATTGTTTGAAAATTATTGATTATCCATTAATGTTTTCTTTATTCCGCTCAGAATAAGAATAAGAAATATCTTCTTAACTCCTCACCATCACATAATATGCTTCCAAGAGATATCTTCTCCTAGCTAGCACTCCCCTAAGTATTCACATTGTGTTAGCTAAAACTAAAATTTAACTAAAAAATAACTAAAATCTCTTGAATATTGGGCTCGAACAGTAATTTTAGCTAATGTTAAATTGGCTGGCCAATTTTAGCCAGTCAAAAAACACTGCTATTAATTTTTTTTCATTTTTCATTTTTCTTTTCAGCAATTTTCAACTATCCAGCCTTCGCATTGTTGTCCCCATCTCGTCCCTGCATCCCCGTCTGCCTGCCCGCCATCGCTCCTCCCCACTGGATCTCTACCTTCCCCGACAGGAAACAAAGACGTCGTCACTCCTCCCCACAGGACTGACACTGCGTGATTGCCACTTGGAGATATGTGTCCCATGCATTCACCCTCGGCTACGCATGCGCTGTCATAGGCGGTATGGCCCCCAAAGCCCAGCTTTGGCTGATGGCGCAGTGGCGGCAATTGATGCCGACGTCGTGTCCCTTAGCATCAGCGGCATGGTGGTCCCCCTACTATCTCGACTCTATCACGATTGCCGCCTTTGGTGCAGCGGGCGTGGGGGGTTTTATCTCCGCCTCTATCGGCAATGACGGTCGTCCTAATGGCCTCTCCATCACGAACGTAACACCTTGGGTGACCACCATCGACGCCAGGTTAATTGACTGCCACTTCTCAGCAAATTTGAAGCTCGGGAACCGAAAGACCAAGATAGTGCTCTGGTTCGATTTATTAAGAAATAGTAATAAACGTTCGAATACCTTACTACTCAACTCAACTCGATTCATTTATAACCTTAGTGGGGTGAAAAACAAGGCACGTGAATAGCTTTTTAAAAGACATTTGTGGCAGTTTTAAACAGTCACGACAGTAAATATAGTTATTTTTGAAAAAAAAATAATTTTGTTGTTGTTTATAATCGTCACAAAGGTAAAATCTATAATATTTCATTTCTCAAAATATTTTGTGGCGTTTGTAAAACCAACACTAAGTATTTTGTGGTGCTTTTACTAACCGCCACTAAAGACACACCACTAAATTTATGTTTTTTTTTAGTGTAACCTAATAACAAACTATTATTTGTTCCTAAATATTATTTGTGCCAATTCTAAATTTTATTCAAAAATATTCAGGTATAAAATAAAAATAAATAAATCATATATTCACATAAAATAAAATCCATGATATACATCCATATAAAATGAAATTGATAGAAAATGGCATGGTAGATAATTTTTATACATTTATTTATTCATTAAAGCAAAAGGGCAAGGCCGCAGATATATGAAATCCAATGTTCTTGAAATAACCATAAAGGATGGAATTCTATTTGTTCCAAATGAACTAACAAACAAAATGGGCCATATTGTGCAACCTTTCGTCCCCCAATGAATCACAACTCTCAAGAATAAACAATGGTTGCTCTTTGCTTTTCCACGCTCATGGACTCTAGTTTTTATAGTAAGGCTAAAATATCAGCTTCGTCGAGTCTAAGACATCGCTTCCTTGGTTTATTTATGTTCACAGTTCCCTTGTTTTCTTGGAAGCTCAATGTCATTGCTCTCACACCATAGTGCAATTAGGCTCTCTAATTAGGACATAATTAGGCATTAAGATTGTATGCATAAGAGAATGTTGTCTTTGGACAGGTCTTGTGCCCTGTGTCTAGCCATTTTTGTATGCAATATCTTTCATAAGTATGTAAAATAGAGATACATGATTATGGAATAAGATTTACGAGAAACAAATGCGACAGTTAAGCAACTTATGCATTTGATTAACAGTAGTCAAGGATATAATGACATATAGCTTTGATGGTATATGTTGGGAACAGGAATTCAAAGCGGTAGTTCTTTGTTAAATGACTTTGATACTATTTCAAGCAATGATTTTACCTAAAATCTTAAGTTATGTATTGAATCCGATAATATTTACTTTAAACCTTGAAAAGTATTTTACTTTGAAAACTACTAGCCTACTTGTCCAATGGAGACATAAATAGGGTCCTTCTTCAATCCAAGCGATATCCGGCTTTGAAAGTCATTCGGGATAACAGGAGACATGTGCTTAATCAAGCCTTTAAAACCTTTAGAGCCACATTCTTCCGAATTATGACGTAGTGCACAAGTCATTTAACTTTTTCAATAGCGATGACATCTTTTCAAAGTAGTCCCCTGGATTGCCGCCACTTGAGATCACCATTTCAAGGAAGCGAATGACTCCTTTTTCAAGTCATTGATTATCTTGAGATGGAGTTTTTTCGAAAGCCTTTTCGAACTACAGGGTTAGGATCTTCTACACCTAGTGCTATGTCTAAACCCAAATCTAGTTGAACATCGGGGGAATGCATTCTTACTTTTGCTCTCTTGAATTGAGCATGCACAAGTTCAATTTGATAAAATATAAAGCAGGATACAACATATTAGGAACATTATTGCTTGATTGTTCTAATAAAATCAATAAAAACATGAAAACTAGGTTCAAAGTTTCTTTTATAAACTCATGAGCTAGTTCTTTGGAGGGTTACCTGTTCTTGAACTTCCACCGACATATCAAGTTTATCATAGGAAATCTTATTCAGAGCCGCTTCAATTTGTTCCATGATATGATGAAACTTATCTAAAATTTTGCTCGTTTTCAAAGCTTGCGAAATATTAAACACCATTTACTCCAAAATCAATGATTCAATATATTCTATTTTGTTTTTTGAAATAAGATTAGAAAACTATGACACCCAAATGCCTACAACGGGAAAGAATTGAAGAGAGAAAGTGTAGCTTGTTTAATGATATCCATATCCAAATTTATCTACATAGCAGGACATACAATAAATTTGCTACATCGCCAAGGAAGTGATCACTAAATTGAGCTCTTGCATTGGATTTATTCACAATAAAGTGGCGATTAATTTGATTTATGGTACCCCAACTAAAAACGACATTGACGCCTCACCACTAAGCTATTTAACGTAGTTAAGAAGCTTTAACTTTCGGTTTGTTTTAGGATTTTAGAGCCTGATTAATGCTTCTTTTGTTGGCGATTTCGTTGGTGGGTGGTTAGGTAAAAAAAGTTTTCTACCGCACCATTGAAAATTTAACCGACATACAAAAGAAGAAGGAAAGGTACATACCTAAGCCTTAATGGTTATGTCTCGTAAAGACTCGTATTTGGGTAGTTTTGAGAGATAGTCATTCAATGGGAATGTAACTATCTTGGACGGTAGTGTAGCCGTCGATGTGAGCATTTTGACCGTACTTGGGCCCGATTCGAGTCGGGGCCCCGTTTGACCCGATTGTTGACTTTTTGGGGTTTATTAGTTGACTTTGCGTTTGAGCAATCATTTGAGTGTGATAATATCTGAGCAGTGTTGTGCTCGTTATTTCGAGCGTTTTATGATAATTTGACTCAATTTGGAGTTCGTGACCTCGGGAGGTCAATTATTGCGTTCGGTCAATTATTGTCGGAGGCCAATTATTGGCAACGGTATATATATAATTAAGAACTGCCTTATATCTTTAATTGCCAATTATTGGTACGTGCATGTTTGAGCAAGAGAGAGAGAGAGAGAGAGAGAAGGTGAAGAGCGAGAGCTTTCTTGGCGATTTTGGGGCGATTGGAGCTCGTGGATCGCAAAGAATCTTCCAGGTAGGTGATTCTAACTCCTTATATGATTCATAGTAGGCTTAGCATGCTTAATTTGGGTGAAATCATGGAATTTGGGGGTGAACCTTAAGATTTGGGGGAAACCCAATTTTTGGTTGAATCTTGTGATTTAAATGCATAAAAGAGGTATTTGCTGATTACATGAAATTTAGAGTTATTTAAGACGTGTAATGGGGTGTATATCAAAATAAATGTGTTTATGAGTGTTTGGGGTTCTTTGGGTTGCCATTCTAGTGAGAAAATTGGCAAAAACGACGATGAATGCAGTGTTTTTCGGGACTAAGTGAATAGTATTTCGGGACTAAGTGAACAGGTTTTTTCGGGACTAAGTGAACAGTGTTTTTCCGGGACTAAGTGAACAGTGTTTTTCCGGGACTAAGTGAATAGTGTTTTTCCTGGCTAAGTGAAGCGGTGTTTTAGGATCAGGAGACGAGGATGATCGGATCGATGAGTCCGGAGTAGTTAGTCCGGAGGAGTTAGTCCGGATCAAGTAGTCCGGAGTAATCGATCCATGACATCAAATCCGTAGCGATGAAACAACGATCCGTAGCATCGATCGGAGCATCAAATCCGTAGGAGTGAAACGATGTTCACGCAGGCTAATCGCATCAGACCTGGACATTTACATTGTAAACCATTATGCCTAAGTATTATACTTAAGTTACAATGTAAATAACGAAATACCCCCCATTTGGATTCAAAGAAAAATACTAGAAAAATTAATTCCCACTATTTCAAAATGTGAAAATTGGGTTTTAGTGTAAAATCTCGGAAAAACCCAAAAGTTCGTAGTGGTGAATTTTTGGAAAGTGGGGTTAGACATCTCGGAAAAATCCCCAAAAATCAGATTATCTTATTTATGATAAGGGAACCCAATGCCGGGACTTTTAATTTCAAGAAAATAGTTGCTATGAGTACTTCCTTCATAAATCAAGGGTTGAGGATTTACTTTGAAGACCGGCTACAATTCTAAAAGAAATGTTGAGAATGACATGCCATACTAATGTTAGTATGTTGATGTGAGGTATTGGGGCATGGACTCGTGACTTGTTTGGGTTCTCACCATGATGCACCGATGGTGCTTATGTAGTTGACGTGGCGGCAGCATATGCACCGATGGCGAGCCTGTGTGGCGACCGTGGCCGGGCATATTCGGCGTGGACAGGCTAAGGCCTGGAGTTGAGCCGTTGAGCTCGTGGAGCTAAGGGCCGAGTGCCCTGAGCTGGGATCCCATGGAGGATCGTGGACAAGTTGTCCCGATGTTTGTTGCAGTCGAGTCCCGATGATTGTGCACACTACACGGTGCACGAGTACACCGAGCATATAGTATAGACTTATATGTGTTGCATGATGTGGAGTGTTAGGGTCACTCTACCGAGCTTGTCGCTCACCCCTACTTGTTGCTTACCCTTTTCAGGTGTGACCCGAGACTAGTGGAGGACTTTCTTCCAGGAGGACGCCCACTATCGATGTATGATATGATTATATTCGTATTGTTTTATGTGATATCCCGGACATGGGTCCGTGGACGATTGTATTTGCATACGTATGATGTGATGTCCGTATGTTGTTTGACTCTTTGTATGCATGATGATATATGGGAAAGTACAGGATTACCCTTGATGTATGATCAGACAGGGTTGCATATTTGAGACAAAGACCCGCAGTGTAGTCTCCCATTAGTGTAGTCACCAACCCCTTGACCTTTCGGGTGCGGGCAAGGGGAAGTCATGTACCCGGTTCGGGTTCCCGGAAGTCGGGCGTGACATGTACATTCATACATCCAACTGGATTGAAAGAATATACCACTAAATGAATATATTACACGTAATAATTAAGAACCTAACCCACCCCTCAACTACATATAGAGTAACACGACCTTTCATTATTACCCTAATTAATATTATATATAGAAAAAAACTTAAAATCTTTGATTTATGTATTAAAAAAGTGATTATATTATGAAAGATTAATTGTGACAATCTTGTTAATATGATATATAATTGCAAACATGTAACTCGATCATGCTATATATTTCATAAGTGAATTTATAGGATAGTTTCAGTGATTAAATGATTCACAAATTAGGGATTGAGAATGCTTATCGCTTACTAATATTTATGTCCGACAAGTAAGAATTTTTAGAGTAAACTATGAATGCTTCGTGTTTATAATATTTGAATAAACTAGCCAAATATTTCGGTAATGGCAGCCAACGCATTCATGCAAGCGTTGATGTGGACAAAACATTTCTTTGAGAGATACTTAATATATACTTACCGGCATAAGGAAAATGGCTGAAAAAAACAAGAGCAAATATAGGACCATTAAATTAATTTATTACTTCAGGTTGTAGATGTTTCAACCCGTATATGTCATGCATGAGATGTCATGTGGGTGCTACACATATATAATAAGTGTACGCATAGATTGGGACGGGAAAGTATGGTCAACATATCATATGACCTGCTTGCATGCAATAGCCATGAGTGATTGTGGGTACGTACGTATATCGACATTTACGGGACTATATTCATATATCGATCATAACTAACCACGACTATTAATTATGTTGAACTTGTGTTGAGGACCTTGATTAGGATTCAACAACAATCTAGAGATGGATAACGAATTTACCCAAACCCTAACCCAAACGATTCAAGTATTAAACCGAAAAAGCCGAAATAAGAATAAACCTCTAATATGAGAGTTTATTATTGGTAAAAACACTCTTCAATGATTTATTACATCTGAATGCACGGCCTATTTATAGGCAAACCAAAGAACTAGGAATTGGAAACCTAATACAATTAGGAAACTAAAGTAAAATACCAAAATACCCTAATTAAATAAAGAAAAGTAATAAAAAGGAAATACTAATGCAAATTAAATAAAGGAAAGTAAATAAAAAGGAAAGACTTCTACTAAAAAGGAAAGTGAATATAAAAAGAGTTCTAGTAGTAGTAGATGTCTTGCGCAACACGACACGTGCACGTGACGCATGTTACGGTCTCATCATTCTCCCTCCCTTCAAAGACACCCTTGTCCTCAAGGGAAAGTTTTGGATCATGCTCACCTAACTTGAAAAAGTTACTCCAAGAAGCTTCACGCCAATCTCCATCAACTACCATCACGAAACACTGAGCGCCACAAGGTTGCTTGCCTTTTTGAAGATCGCACTAGTGTTCCTCCTTAATTGGTAAAGCTGCCCAAGTTCTTTTTCTTCCATCTAGCTTGAAATCCATTGTCATGGCTCGATAATCAGAAACGACCTTGCCGATACTTTTCAACCACGCAGTGCCGAACCACATCAACTCCCACCATAGGTGCCACATGCAAGTCGGCGAGTGATCCCGACTCCTTGGGCATTGAGCTTCACATCCCATACTACCTCTCGCACATTGTAATTTTTCTCCACTAGCCACTCACACAACAAAAGGCTGTAGGGTATAAACTTGTAGTCCAACCTTCTTTATGATATCGAGTGTTGATGAAATTGTGGGTAGAACCCGGAATCTACAAGCAACGAAACTTCATGAGTTCCAATCCACGCCATGAGCCTCATAAGAGCTGGTTTTGATCCCCCTGTCATGGCATCAAGAGATAGCTCGGTGTCAAAAGTATCTTCTTCAACTTCACCATCATCAATTCACCTCCATTGATTGAACCAGAATTAATTATCAATCGAAACACCTTCCCGGTGCGACATCGATGACCCTTGTCCCACTTCTCGCCGCATTTGAAGCAGCAGGCCCTTCTTCGCTCTCTCATTAACCTCTTCATATGAAAGTATTCGACTTTTCTTGTTATCCTTCTTAGATCCACCTTCATTAGGCGCCTTTTGCCGCTTGAGAGTCTTCCACAGTTTCTTTGACACTTATGTCCTCGGAATCCTCCCTTGCAAGCTTCTTTTCGCTATGGTAACTCCCCTCCAAGACTTCTGCCATTCTCATGGCCTCGGTTAGGCGTTGAGGTTGCTTCAACTTCGGTTCTCGTGCTATCCATGGCTTTAACCCCTTGATAAAGGTACCCAAGAAAGACTCTTCGGACCAACCACGAACAAAAATTTGGAGTCGTCGAAACTCCTCTACATAGTCAACAACCTTGCCATCTTGCTTCGGTTTGGCCAATTGTCCATGGTGATTGATAATCGGAGAGGGTCCCCATTGGATTAGGAACTCTCGCTCGAATGCGACCATCCCAACTGTCGTCCATCTTGTTCATACTCGGGCCTTGATCCAACGCTACCAGCTGTTGGCCTTCGCATCTAAATACATGCAGCCATCGCAACTCGGTCGTCTCTGGATACCTCGAAAACTCGAAAGTAGTGAGCCGCTTTGTCCAGCCACTCATATGGATCGCCTCCCTTAAAGTGCGGAAAATCGATCTTTGGGTTCCTTGGCCCCCGATCCACGGCGTCTATCGCCATCAAAATCATCGCGCCGTGCCTCCGTCCCCTTCGATGTTCGAAGTTTGGTCGCCGTCCATGGTCGTCTGTTGGACATTCCGTCGAATTCATAGCCATCGATGTTTTCTCCACCGATTGGATCATCATGCACCCACCGCTCAACAACCATTGGTCCTCGCTCCACACGCCCACCACGCCTAAACCGGCCATGGTAAGGTATGTCTGCAACATCCGATGAATCATCGACCTCCTTTGCAGATCGTCGTGATTGACGATCGTCTCCATGAGTTCGCCTTCCTCCGCTGGTTCCTTGCCCTTGCTGCGGTGAGAAAAACGGTTAATATTCGGTTGGTTATATCTTGAGAACGAGCCATCTCCGCCATTGCCAGTCGAAAGTTTCGCAACGAGAATGCTCCAGGGCTTCGAACCGTTGTTTGTTCGTCTTTGTCGCCTCTTCCGTCATTGTTGATGAAGAATGCGAGATAAAATCGAGAAATCTTAATGAGGACCTCTCAATGAAAGCACCAAATTGTT